>VZTO01019599.1:22649-62244 GCA_013400615.1 Syrrhaptes paradoxus
GGGGCTACAGGAGAGATGGGGAGGGACTCTGCATCAGGGGGTGGAGTGAGAGGATGAAGGGTAACAGTTTTAAACTGAAAGAGGGGAGATTGAGATTAGTTGTAAGGAAGAAAGTTTTTACTGTGAGGGTGGTGAGGCACTGGCCCACGCTGCCCAGAGAAGCTGTGGATGCCCCATCCCTGGAGGGGTTCAAGGCCAGGCTGGATGAGGCTTTGGGCAACCTGGGCTAGTGGAGGGTGTCCCTGCCCATGGCAGGGGGTTGGAACTCGATGATCTTTAAGGTCCTTTCCAACCCAAACCATTCTGTGATTCTATGATTCTATCATTCACGAATGAGAGGATATACTCCCATAATTATTAGCACTGCTTGTAAGTCAGGAGTTAGTGTGGGCACAACATCCAGGGGTGGGGTATTGTTGCTCATTCTGCTTTGGAAACGAACTCAAATCTGCCTCTGTGCCATCTGGTGTTTCTGATGCAGGAGAATCTCTGTATTTGTTTGTCTTCCTCGAACACTCCAAATCAAGTGTCTGTGTCTGCTTTTTTTCTTTTCTTTTGTACAGTTTGATTCATCTGGGAGTTTTTGTTGCTAGCATAACAAAGGTGTGGGTTTGCAGTCTCTTCAGCAGGTTGAAATCTGTGCTGCAGCTGAAAACGGCGCTGCTGCTTTCTGTTCCTCCCTCCTCCAGCTGCATCATTCTGCTGCCTCCCCGGGGAGGATGAGGATGCTCAGGGCTGCGTGGTCAGCTGTGCCAGGAGCCGGCTGAACATTAGTGCATGGCTCAGGTATCAGGTGGATCATTTGGGGTTTTTTTCATCTGGCTGACTCTGTGGCAGCCTGAGAGCTGGTGATGAAACTGGAGAAGAGTATTTACCTAGGTCTGGGGCAAGGAGGGAGGAGAGGGTGGAGAGAGTGGCCTCTTGGCACAGTCCACACTTAGCTTAAGCCAACAATGAAACTGCACCAAGGAGTCCTCCTGCTAAACTCAGAGGGGAAATGTTCTTGTGGTGTTGAGGAAGACCAAACATTGGAAAATTCCAAAGCTTTTTTTCTTTCTTAAAAAAAAAAAAAAAAAAAAAAAAAAAAAAAAAAAAAAAAAAAAAAAAAAAAAAAAAAAAAAGCACAACGAAAAAAACGTTACTTTCTGGGTAGTGTAATATCCTGAGGACTTGGAGCAGAGCCATCATCCAGGAGAAGCAAATAGGAGCAGATATTGAGCAGAAACAGTGCTAAGAGGTAGAGAGCTCGTGTAGGTCCAGTCACTGGTCACTAGTTTTCCCTAAAACATTATTCGTGAGGAGAATGGTGAAAATACTCTTAAACACACAAAAAAGTGTCAAAACATATGCACCATTTCTAAGCTTTGGTTGGGATGAAAACTTATTGAAGTAAATTTTTTACTTCCCTTTTTTTTTTATCGATCCCATCCCTCCTCCTGCAATTCCTGCCTACCCAGTATGGCCCAGGAAACCTGCGGTGTTGGAGACGGAGTGATTCCTCTGAGTTGGATCAACGTGTGAGCTGGGAACAGGGGGACTGTGAGGGGAAGGGAGGGGGAACGAGGGAAACAGATGGATCCTAGATTGTGCTGCAGCTGAGTTTGAAATAAAATTTCACCTTAAAACGGGGTGGCTGCTGCTTCCACGAAACTCTTGGGGATAATTCATCTGCCACTTGATAAATTGGCAGGGTTTCTTTCCAGGTTCTCTCCTCTGTTCTCCTTCGTGCTTTGTGTGTGTGTACACGTGTGTGTGTACGTGTCTGTAATTTTCGAGATGCTCTGGCCCCTTTTTTTCTCCTTGGCTAACTTCTGAAATAGAGCTGTCAGGATGATTCCGGCATTTGGAGCCATATTCTTTCTGACAGAATATAACTCTTCTCCCCAGTTTTCCTATTTTATGGCCTGGAGTCGGTGGGAATATTCAATGCAACCTCAGGTCAGGTTCTTGAATTTTAACACAATTTCCCAGGAGAACTAGAAGGACAAAAATTCCTTTAAGACAGGGAACAAAAAGTGGAACGATAATGTGAGGAATAAAGACTTGTTATGTGGCTTTAAAAAAGCAGCTTGAAGAGGTTTCAGATCTGGGGGGTGATAAACTTTTTTAATCTGTCCAGGAATGTAACACCAGTCACTGTGTTATCAGTCGCTTGTACGAAAGAGCTGAACCCTCACAGCAACTGGTCGTGCTAGCAAACCTGGACTTCAGTGGGTCAGCCATGAGAAGGTACATCAAATTAAGAAATTTCAAAAAATGTGTCGAAATATAACATATAGAGTCCTGTGAACCTGTCTGGCATGGAAGGAGTTAAAACTATTTGATAACAATGGGCTCTACAGGAATACAACCGCCAATTTCTTGTCTTTTAAAAAATAGCAAAAGTGTCAGTTATGCAATGGACAGATTCGGTTAGTTTCTTCCTAGCTGGTCAATATTATTATTTACGTATCTTGGGAAGGCAGAGATTGTAAACACTTTAGTCACAAAGAATTTTTAATCCTGAAAAGAAATGATGATGTTCATTTATTGTCTGCAAAGGGTTTCATGCCTGTGACCACCTCCACAGAGTGGAAACTCACAGGGACCTAGTTTTTATCCAGGCAAAATTTCCTGTAGAGTAAGTGGAAATCTTAAATCTCTCTAATATGAGGTGAACTTTGAAAAATCTAAATTCTCTTGTTCTACATATTTCTGCTGTCAGGAGTCTTGATTTTTATTTTAGTGAAATAGGGTGAGAATAAAGGTGTTGCTGTCTACAAAGCCTTTGGTGATGTAAGGTGCTATACAGAGAGAAATAATCACTTTCGTATGGCTTTGGATGTGCCAAGATGCATTGCGTTGCCTTCCGTTGTTGATACAACTTTATGTCGCTCAATGAAGAATCTGAATGTTAAATTTAGAGAGGAGTATTTACCATATATGTTCCGTTAAGAAAGGCAAAATAGGCTTTATTCATGTAAGATTTTGGGCTCTTTCACCTCCCCAAATGTCAGCTGGCAGTCTGGCCCATGGCAAGATGAACTATAGAAAATCCAGCTTTCTAAATGGTGGACCAGACCAATGACGTTTAAGCATTTTTTGGAAAATCTACTCTACAGGATGGTATTTACGGCATTGAAAGTGCCCTGCAGATTTTGACCCCCCTCTTATTTTTTTTTCAGTCTTTCCATAACAATATCAATTATTCCACATTCTGTTTTCAGCCTCCTTCGTGTTCCCTTGTCTTGCCTCTCCCCCTCCTCCACAGCCTTTCTCTCTTTCTCATATCATCTCAGAGCTGTTAGAAGAAATGCTCCTTTCTGTGTGCGATGTTCTTCAGCTTTAGCAATTTTCCATTTCGCTTCTTTCTCGCTATACTTTTTCCATTTAATATTTGGGGAGAAACATCTCTCTGTTTGAAGGTGAGCCAAACACACCGGCACGATGTTTTGGCCCGAGTTAGTGTTTTCAAATATAAAGTTTACTTACAGTTTCCTGTGTTTTCCTTTTGACTTTTATTAAAGAAGGAGGAGGGAAAAAAAATATATCCTACTTTTACCATCAGCAGCAGGTGTATTTTTTACAGCTGTCACCGTGACTCGTCCTCGGTCCGGTGTGCGGCAGCTTGGAAGCTCAGCTTGCTGACACAACCTGGTGTCATGGGTGTGTTTGGGAAGGAAGGTGCAATCCGAATGAGCTCTAAGGAGGGAAGTAAACAGAATGAAGTACTGCAAAAAATCGTGAGGACGGTTGGGTGTTGTGTGGGCAGATGTGGTTATCCAAGCTGGTTAGGAGGCAAGTTTTTTTGAGGAGAGTCCAGGGTTTTTTGAGATCAGAGAAGCCTTCATCAACCTTCTGCTAGTAGAGGCTGTTTTCAGGGTAAATGAAGACTGAAGGAAATATTAAGGACTTTTAATTGACTACTGATTTGTTGTATATTAGTATAGAAAACATCTTTTTTTGCATTTAATCCCTGACTCTTCTGTCCTAGCTAAAACTTATTTACAGTTCCTATCAAAGTGGACAACAGTGGTGACACCACTCCCGCGATGCTCAGAACCAGCAAACCCTGAGCTAGCAGAGCGTTTGGGCACCATGGTGATAGATGCCTGAGAGATAAATACGAGAGAGACAAACAGAACGAGTCAACGCGTTGCCCAATTTGCATAAAGATTTTCATAAAATAACTTGCGGTGTTTGAGAAAGAAAATAAATATTTGGTGTTTAGGTTGCTATGGTGTTGTGGTGGTGAAAAAAACAAAGCTATGGGCAAAGAGTGTGAGCTACGTCATGGGTTTACTAACCAGACTCTGTCTTCCAAGTGACAAAGTCAATATGAAAAAATAATTATGAAAAAATGCTTTAATTGTGTAGAGGTTAGATGTAATGCCAGCTAGTGTAGCGACAGCCTTTCCTCGTATTAAAAAACATGAAGCAGCGTTTAACCATCAATTTCCAGAAGCTCAGAAGAGGCTTGTGCAGCAAGCACTGTGAATTCCCGTATTTACTCTCATGGAGAAGCCTGACTGCTTCGGACCTGGTGACAGAGCCGGTTATGTCAGGCTCTGAGAGCATTTTCTGCTTTTCCTTTCGGCTGAGGTGAACATTTACCCTGTTCCACTGTGCTGCTTTCAGTGGATTCCTCAGCCCAAGCGTGATGAAGGCTTCCCTCTGCGTGCTCTCCTAGGCTAACATCTGGTTTCAGCAGACCCCTTAAGCACACGCCTAAGTGCATCCTTAAACATTTTGTTGGGCATATGCCTAAGGTAGTACAGTGGGCACATTAAAGAGCAGGATGTTCTTAAGTGCTTTTTTGAATAGGGGCCTAAATGGGAATGAAAAGGGAATTATGTGCCTTGCTTTAATTGGGTGAATTAGGCAAATAATTAGCCGTGTTTCATTTACTGACATTATCTTTTGTAGTTGTATAACTTTAACGATTACAGAAAAGTACTTCACCCAAATTTTGTTCCGTATATATGTTTTAATAAGTACAATTTCCTTGAATATATTTTAGCTGCAAAGGTACTGATAAAAAATAAGTGCTTGCCTCCACTCGTCCATATTCTGCTGGTAAACAAGCTTGCAATACTGAAACAAGGGTCTAGAGGGGATAAAAAAAAAAAAAAGAAAACTGACAACTTCATGCTAACTTTTGGAAGGTGCAACAAGATCTAAGAATTTACTGCCTTTGCTCCGGTATTATTGGTTTTGAATTGGTATTCCTGCAATAACTGATAATTTTCTAATGGGTGAATGGCTGGAAGAGTGAAGTTCTGCAAAGAAATTGAAGGATAAGTTAACCTGTCCACCTCTCTTATCAAACTGCCTGGTACTCGTGTAAGCTTCCATATGGAGGTGTGGGGAAAACTCAGAGCAGAAATCGTTACAAAATTAGACATCAGAATTACACCAGAGTTACTCAAATTAGAGCTTAATGGAATAGGCACCTGGGATTTTTTTTCCTCTGCTTAACTTTTACTGGAAACTTGCTCCAGAGCATTGTATTTTGCCAATATTTTTCCTTGTAGATATCTTTAAATAAAAGGAAACTATCCTCCAAATGCATACTTATGCAGGCGTTTGGAATGCAGTGAGTGTGTTTTCATTATGACTGAGCAATCTCAGCTGTGAGCAGCTACACAGCAAAAAAAAGTAGAAAAAAAAAGAAAAACATTGGAAGTAAATTAGATTGCAATGCCCCAAGAATTGGGATCTGCCTTTTATAATTTGGACATGACGAAACTGAAATAAAAATAAAAGTTCAAACTAAATTCTCCACTGCTTTCAAATGCCTTCATAGAAATGCAATTGAAATTGAGTTTAGGGACTGGCACAGCTTACAAATATTTTTCTCTTCGTTTTCGACACGTACTCATGGGTGTGTACTCTATGTACAGACTTTGTCTACAGTTCAAAAATCCTGATAAATGAAATTCAACAAAACCAGTGGCCTCTCTAAGCAGAAGTGATCTTACCCAGGACAGCCGTTGGCATGGTGTGTATCGGTGTACGTGTGCACGTTCCTGCCTGGGGAGACAATTTAGGGAAGAGGTAGGAAGAAGACAGTCCTGAGAATATTATTTGTAAAGTGTCTCTGCCCATTCCCTCCCTGAATGATGTTGCACCATCTAAAACACTAATTGGATTTGATGAAGAATAAAATTACTTACGAAAATAAACCAATTCATCAAGGATAGAGCTGCAGGTGAGCATTACCTGCAAAAACAGAGATTTGAGTTTAGCCAAGAAATTCCTCAACATTTGATTGCTGGAACTGGGAAAGGTAACAGATGTAATTTCATTTTTGCCCAGCTGCTTATATTTGTTTCTTAATCTATATTCTTTCTTTAGACACAGGAGATTGGGGCTGGATTGGGACTGGAATCACTCGGAGCTTTTTATCTAAAAACAACTGAGTCGAGTTAGCAGAGACTGGAGTGAGAAGGGATATCTTTAAAATGATCATGAATGTATTTACTGTCACCCTTTTTTTCCCCTTTGTCATTTTTTAGCAGCAATATGCTGTGATTTCCAGTGTCTTTCAGGAGGATATTTCAACAATAACACAAATCTGTGGCCCAACAGTGTTAGTATTAAAAAAAAAAATCTTCTCTATTACAAAGTGCTATCCATGAATGCAGCAGTGGCGTGAGAACTTTCCATGACATAGAAACATGCCAGTAAATCGTGATTTGTCTGTAGAAGTGGCATACCCATCAGTAAAATACACCAGAAAGAAAGCCTGGGTGTGCCGTGAAGTTGAAATGAAGAGAGTTCTTTAAGGGGGTCTTTGATAAAGCTTCATTTTATTTATTATAATGAGGGAAAATTAAGGAAATACTAACTTTCACAATTAATTAAATAATTGAATTCCAAATGTGATAAGCTTAAATTTTGCATACTGATAAACATCTTATTTCTATATTCAGGCATGATCATTAAATTTGTCAAGAGCTTAGTACTGAATTCATTAACCCCATCAGCAGCATTACTGAAATGTTACTGGGCTACAGCAGCCATCCCACTGCACCTTACAAATAGTTTTGGTACATTTCCCAAAACAATGATTGCATATATTGCTTCCTATCCCTGTGATAAAATAAATTTAAGCAGCTTGTGTTTGCTAAGCATGGAGTATAACTTTTTTTGTTTGTTTTTTTTTTTAAGAATAAAAGAAAAACTCTCTGTTGAATGTGCAATGGAAGCAGAGGGTTTCCCGTTCAGCAGTTTCCAACAGTTGGGTTGTTCCAAGAGGAGGGTAGCACGGTCCGTCACACCAACAGCTAGTAGTAGGTTAGTTTACTGCTTCTGCCACCTGCCTTCTGGCTTAATATTGGAAGCAAGAAGCACGCAATTAAGTATGAGGAAATGAAAATAAATGACACTGTTCATTGCCCGTTACAAAGTTCCTGGCAGAAGGAACGCAGCTTGCCTGGACCCGGTGACCCCTGGGGAAAGCGTGTCTCGTGCCTGGTGAAACCCCAGTGAATCGGACACTGGCCCTGGCTTCATCTGTTAACAAACATTTTTTTTTCAATTATATTCTGCTTCTGGAAATCAGGGAGGTATTAAATAAAAGTGAAACGTACTGTGTGCGTAGAAGCTACGGGACACCAAACATGCATGCATATAGACTTAACCATTTATTGAGAAAAGTTATTTGTGTTTCATCCCTAATTGGACCAATCTGAACTCATTATTCTAAGTCTTATTACTGGGTATAGAGCTCAAACCCTCCCCTCACCCCAGAACCTGCATGCTTCAAACCTGTTTCACTTTAAAATTTCTGCTCTGTGAGTGCTGTGCCTTTTTTTTTTCTTTATATGGCTCATACGGTTGTTGGAACATAATAGCAATAATTGGTTTTTAGTCATCCATCCTAAATTGTCTAAGCAACTTCACAAAGCTGAGCAAACGTTATCCTGATATTACAGAAGAGGAAGAAACTGAACCGTGGAGAAATGTGGTGGTTTGCTCCGAACACACAGCACATCAAAGAGGAGTTGCAAGCAAGATACCCATTGAGCAAGAAAATAAAGGGTTCAACATAAATCGTGGTGTTGTGCTGCAGAAATCAAGTTCATGCGGTTTAGATCCCAGGTGACTCTAGTGCGTGAGTTCAGTCTGTTTTAGGTGGCCACATGCAAGTGGAGGGGGAAGCTTTCATAATGAAAGCAGAAGCTGTTAGACACTTTCATGTCTCACCATTGGCTGCAAGAATCAGAACTCAGATGAGGTTTGCCAAAGTTTGTAAACTTTTCGGTGAAGCTAAATAGCCAGAGAATATTAGAAAACAGATAATTTCAGGTAGAAATGCTGCCAAGGCTTAGTGGTGTTGAATTATTTCAGCTTGAAGAAAGGAGCACCTTGGTAACCTGGTCGGTATTGTTCTATTATTTTTTTCACCCTATAACCCAAAGCAAAACTCAAGGGTGCAAACCCAGGAGGAACTGAAACCTTATAAGGATTCACAGACCCTCCAACCAAAACCACCAACTTTCACATTTCTGACTGTGTGCAAGTACATCAATTCTCTCTTTCACTTCAATATTACATGCACACTCTGGAGAAGGTTTGTTTTTTTTTTTTTAAATCCACATTTTAGGTGAGTTTCCCATGTTCTGTGAAAGGTTGTCTTCTCTATTGCACTTCCTAACAGGACTTTTTAGACCCCAATAGAAAAAAGGGTGTTAGGATGCCAGTAATTTCAGTCTCTGCTGGTTAAAAGCGTGTTTTTTTCAGGGATGCTTTCTATCCACAGTCCTGCACAACATGAAATATGTTTGACAGCTCTATTACCACACTGCAGATTGCAAAGCAATTCACATTCACACTTCTAAGTGCCTCTCCTCTCAAGACTTATGGACGTATGCCAAATGACTTGCATTGGGGTATATGGCCTTCTGTATGTGCTTTATAGGATAGGCCTTTGGTTTCCATTAAAATCAATGAAGCAGACCCCGAAAGAGTGTTTGTGAAGCGTGTGCTAGATGTCAGAGAAGGTTAATAATTAAATACTTGACAGACAAGTTAAAAAGGATGATCAGCAGGGATGGTAAAATAATGTAATTAATGAATTATTATTAAACAAATATTTTAGCGACAAACCTGATTTTTTGGGAGAGAAGAGACAGATGCTTTAAAAACTTCTGAGTAAAAGATGGGCTCCAGTGGATTTAGTGAGTCCTGTGCAAGATTGACTTGAAGGGGGAGAGGAGTAGGAAAAGCGTAAGAATGGGTGTGTGATGGAGGAGGGAGGGTACATTGCATCTTTCTATTTATCTATTTCCTTTTTCAATTAAATTATCCATGTTTCCCTTTGGCCTACAGTACCTAGAAGAAAGCAGCAATGCATTTTTAAAATTGCCTTGAAATTCAGAGGATAAAAAAAAGAAATAACATGGAAATCACCGTCGCTGGGTGTTGTCAGTAAATGCAGGATCCATGAAGTTTTGTTCTTGTTGAAAGGATGTGGTTTGCTAGTGCGGGGTAGGTGCAAAGGGGGCTGGTGGTTTGTGGTTCTATATAACATTGTATTTTTGTCGCCCAGAGTCCCTGTAGGTTGTATTCTCGAGGGCGGATGAATTCCATGCAGTGTTTTTCACTTTAATTGTAGCATATGTGAAACTCCTGGTCTGTGTCTCAAAGATGTTCTCTAAAATCCCATTTTGTGGTTAGCAAACGTGAGTACATCCATTTACCAAAATAACTTGGAAGAAACGAGAGGGAGCAGGCAGCTAAATGTACTGCAGCAGTTGCATTAGATAATTCTCCATAAATAAACTGGAAAATGAAGCAAACTGGTGCCCTTTAAAAGAACGTTGGCCTAATTAGCAAGACAGAAATTTGCTGTTTAATTTCAAAATACAGAAAAGAAATTTCTGGAGATTAGATATAGTTTGTAAAAATTACTGTAGTGGGACACACTTCCTCTTATCTTTCAAGATAACCCGTGGAGGGTGCAAGCAGGTTATAGCAAACGGTGCAGGTACGGTACAGTTGTTTGTTTGATACGCCCACAAACGCTCAGCTGTAGCTTCTGGTGGCCTTGACCTTCATGAGTTCATCTGATCTCTCTCAAAATCTTAAAGATCAAGTGTGTCAGAGCAAGGAGTTTGTCCACTGAAGTGGTGGAATGGAAAACCAGAATCTCACGAGGAGACGTTGTCATGATTTCTTCACCAAACTGTACAGAATCGTCCATGGTTACGCAAGCTGCTTCGCAGGGTTTGGGCAACTCTAAACATCCCAAGCTAAGGTGACAAATATCAACTAAAGTATAAAAATAAAATAAAAATCCAAACGTATGAAAGAAGTTGCAGCTATCCTTATGTTAAACTAACTCATAAATTTAGAAAACAGTTTAAAGGGGTCGGTAGTTCTTTGCCCAGGCTTTCACTTGTAGACCAGCCAGAGGCTGGAGATGAGGAAAATGTGGAAAACAAGATGTTGGAAGAGATTTAGAACTTACATCAATGCAAGATGCATCACTGAGTCTGTAGGAAATTCCATGGTGGAACAGAGAAAATAAACTTCAGCGCAGTACTGCGGATTCAAAAGTTGAAATCTGCCCAGATTGCTGGAGCAACCCTCTAAAATAGAGGGGATCGTGGCACAGCAGTGACTGCCACCCGCTGCGATCCTGCAATGAAATGTGGGTGCCAGGATGTCGTTTCCCAGCCGTTATCAGCTCATGGGTGGCCCCGTGTCAGTGCTCTCTAAGGGAGCTGCTCTGGAGACTGCCAGCCTGATCTTCAGCTGCTGATGAGAAAAGATACAAGTGTGAGGAAAACGTCAAATTCACACTTAGAGTCTCTGGTGTCCCATGGAAGGACCTCCTCCCAACATGGGTTAGACTGGCTCTTTACTTTCTCTACTTTTGTCCTCTGCGATTACCCACAAAGAGCACGGCAAGTCCAGAGCTGGGGTGTATGAAAATCCAATGTGTCTTTGAAAAGCTTGATAACGAGCCTGTATACTGACCTAACAGGAACTTTGGAGAGAGCTCTTTACATTTTTGATCGAGCTTGGAAGCAGAGACTGGAGTCCTGGCTGCTGGTACGGTGATGCTGAATGACGTCAAGGCCAACTTGGCCATGGGTGTAGCTGGTAAAAGCTGAGGGTGCTGAGATATCTCCACAGTGTGCACTTAGGTGTGGCCTGGTATGATGTGAGCTATACCTCGGAATATCTCTTGCCTTTGTGGTCCCAGAATTGCGAGGAAAATGAAGTATCTGCCATGGGCAAGTTGGGTGCACAACAGTGTTGGAATCAGGTCTTGAAAAGATACTGGGAGCTGGTGATTGTTTACAGTGGAGAGGAAACGTCTCTTCAGAAAACATAAAATATGGTGTATTAGCATCATGTTATCAAGGATCAAGTGTTATAATATATAATCTTTTTTTTCATTGGTGTTCCATAAACATGGAACAACAGCAGGTTAATATATCAAATGTTTACATAAAGTCTTCCCACTGCACGTAAGTGCTCCATATATTACTGTTGTATCTTCTGAGATTATTTAAACACAGAACGTAATGTACTCTACATAAATACAGCACTACTGAATCACAGTAAAAAATTGAGCAATATCTATTTACCGTGAGAACTGTGTCAGAACCTCTCAGTGAAAACGTTGAGTAGCTGAAATTGGAAGGGTTTTGTTTCTTTTCCCAGAAATGTACCTATTTCATCGAAACTTCTTCAGTTTTAAGAAGGATTTTCTGGTTAAAACTGAGTAAAAATTATCATACCCAACCAGCCAGTGGATGTGTGAGAACTATGGGACCTGGATTTTCCACTCTTTTTGCCCTCCCTCTTGCAGGTAGTTTCCGTTTCCCCCATGAATGTCTCTGGTCTTTTCATACGTGGGGGTGAGTAAGTGGCCATTTGGAAGGTGAAGCCTCGGACCGGCTCCAGCACAGCGACCCGAGAACTCAAGGGGAATAAAAGACGTTCACGTTCCCAGAAAACTTTTGCATATTTCCGAAATCACCGTTAGAAAACAGAGAGCTGACAAATTTGAAAGTCACAAAAAGGACAATATTTGAAAGATATTAATAGATTCTTGAAACTAATATTTCAATGGGTGAACGCCGCAGCAGTGCGCGACCTCTTTAGTTACTGTAAGCGAAGTAACGGTGCATAGCAGAATTCACGGGGCAGGGGGAGGATTGTTGCCCCTATTTGCAATCTCTGGAGACAGTGACAACCTCTTGTTATGGCTCAGAATTGTGTTTACAGACCCCTGGAAGAGCACACTCTGCTAAGCTGGCTGCAGGTGGGGGCCAGGCTGCGGCAGGTCCGCCCGGCAGAGGCCAGCTGGGACAATTGTTCATCCACCCAGGTGTCATGTGCTGAAGCCAACATGGAACAAAAAAAAAAAAAAATTAAACCAAACCCTCCCTTATATCCACTTCTGTGGCCTTATATCTACTTGTCTCAGTGCCTTCTTGCCCTGCATCTCTTTTTGCTATCGGGCAATCTCCCGGAAGATAAATTCTTTGCTTGTCCCCTTGATATAAGATTTTACTTGACTGAGAATGTTTGACTCTGTTTGCAAAGGCGGGATAAAAAAACATTTTATTTGTGCTGTGAAATGAGAGAGCGGAGCAAGCTCCTGCAGGCAGGCTGCTTTGTTGAGTCAGATTTGTACTCTCGGTTTGAGTGTGGGGCTCACACCCTTCTCCGCTTCACCAGAAGGGACGTGCTTTACGCTAACGCCGAGTCATCTCTGTACAATCCCTGCTCACTTTCTCTGCTTTCAGCCACACCCTCGGGAAATTCCTCTGAGAAATTGACATGGGAATTGGGTCAGAACTGCGTTTTCAAATATGGTTATTGGTTAATTTTTTTGTACTGTTATGACAAAGAGATTTTACTAATAATAGTGATAGATCTTTGATAACAGATAAAACCCAGGCGCTGGGAACTCCTACGTGTGGACTCTTTACTTTCCTGGTACATTTTGAAAGTGAAATAAGTTAAATTCCTGTTATTATCAAAGCACATTTTAAATTGGAAAAATGATGAGTGAAAAAAAAAACGATTAAGGCATTGTGTTCAAAAATCTAAAAGGTGAAGTGTTGCTTGCGATGGACATTATTTGTTTTAGACGGTCTCCCAGAATTTTTGTTTTCTGCCATCAGTACTGCAGAGGGGTTGTACAGAACAGATAATGCTAGCTGTGTCAGTAGGGGGGTCTTGCAAAAGCTAAATAAATAAAAAGTGACTTAGCTTCTATTTACCTTGCAGCAGGTGAACAAACAAGGTGACACTGAAATAAATTATTTTTTCCTGCCAGCTAAGCACGTCGTCAATCCTTCTTACTAAAGTAATGAAGCAGAGAAACAATATTTTGTTTGCTTTTCACTGTGGTGGAGATTCACATCAGAAAGGAAGATAACCCTTCAGATTTAGGGACGGCTGTGGCTCGGTATTGTGACCTGCTTACACAGTCCTGCACCGCTTTCTGCTGTAAAACATTCTGAGATGGCTCCAGACTATCCCATCATGGATATTGCCTCCTAGAAACTGCTAACAGAACTTGTAAAGGACACACGTGGGCAACTTATCTGAGTCCCAATAAATTTGTGTTGTGAAAATTTTATCTTCGTACTGCACGGGATTTTTTCATGTGTCTTCTGTTGGTAATCAAATGCCCATAATTCTTCCCTGCTTGCCAAGTGGGACTGTAAAGTGCTAGTGCAAAAGAAAAAAATCCGTGTTTATTTTCTTCTAATTCATTCTTTCACTTGGAGTCCAGGCTTCAGTTTAAATTTCAGTGCCATTCAGGAAAAAAAGTATTTGTAGAATTTAAAAAAAATGTCTTTTTACCAAGGCAGCAGTGAAAATAGTGATCTGTTCTTCACTTCCCCTAACAGAACTGCTGGGTGGCTTTTCTCCCTGGGCTCTTCGGTGTGAGTCTATTAAATTCACCTGCACTACCTGTCCTGGACTTCTGAAAGCTTCTGTAATACAGACAGCTTTGAGAAACAGTGGAAGGAAAGTGAAAGACTGGGCGCAGCTGAATCCTGTGGCCACAGGGTAAATTGCCAATAAATTCAATGAAGCTTTTCATTAAATTCAGTGTGTTTTACATTAAAGCTGAATTTGTCCCACAGTCTACAGCTATTAAAGTTATACAGCTTTAAAAAGTTATATGAAATTTTACTTACTTGCAAAAATTCAATTTCATGTGGAATCTGTTTTAAACCCACTTGAAAAAATACTTTAAAATCATCTCTTAAAGGGTGTATGGCTTCTCTCTTCATTTTCTGTCTAGATGGTTCAGTTGAAGCACATGGTGATGGGTTCCCAGCAAATGAAAATATGTGTACATCGTTCATTTGTGTTTAAGAAAATTCTTCTGTTGATGACAGATTTTTTTATGGCTGTGCTAGAATGATACATAACTAAGATTGATCTCACCTTACCCCTTAAAATTTGTATTAAATGATTTTTTAATAATGGCCAACTTCTTTCATCAGTAAATGTCCAGGAGTCATGGACTTTGAGAGATCTACTGAGCAAGACATCCTTTTATGTCCTTGAGGATATGGAAAATGACCTTTCTTTCCTGCCCATCCTAAGGAGGCATGAATAGACAAATTCGGATAAGACAGATCTCATTTTGTTTCAAGAGAAACTTTGGGACATGCATGTAGTAACAAGGCCAGTTGTTCAGATTTCTAACCATCCTTTTACTCTACCAAATCTATATGGAAAAATGTGGCGTTTACTTTAGTCTACTGTGTGTTGTCAGTCAACTTGCACGAGCAAAGGAAGTAGTACCGCACCTTTCAGTGACATGAAACACTGTTGAAAGAAGAAAAAAAGAATTATACAATGAGAAAAACAAGTGTGAGCCAATAGGAATATAAAATGTCTTCACCTTCTTGTTATCTCACAGCATTCAGATGCTCATAACAGTTTAGAAAGCATACCGCCCACACCACGGGATCTTGCTCCTCTTTAATTTTCTCTAATTTGTGTAGTGAATAACCAAATACTCATAATGCAATTAGAAGATAATCAGGCTTGTAATTATGTTAATTGCTGGAGACTTACATCAATCCTCCAGCAAAGTGATAGGATTTCAGGGGAACTATTAACATGGGAAGAGGGAGGAAGCGCACATGAGAGAGGCAGAGACTGGGGGAGCGGGTGAATTGATGAGCAGCTTAGCCTTGTATCGTCGAGCAACAATGAGAATACAATGGTGCCACAAATGAAAAGGGCCTCAAGGGGAGAAGCTCAGCAAATGAGGTTTTAGGTACCAGCAACTCAACTTCTTTTGTCTGTTTTCTTCCCATAAATAATCATGTTGTGCATCAGTATTTATTGTAATAAGCCCAATTCAGAGCAATCGGATCCATAGCTGAGCAGAGAACAAAGGGGGACTGTTCAGCTCTGCAGCGTGTCTCCCGCCCCGCTGAAAGAGCCCCTGTGTTACCTTCTGGCCTCGGCTCCTGGGGGTTCTTTTCTCATGGTGATGGCCGATATTACATTTAAAGCCGCAATACTCAGCCGCAATGGCCCCTCTCAGGACTGTCATGGATCCGTCAGAATCTGTGAAGAACGTACAATATGTCATGGACAGACAGAATTTATGAAATAATCCACAGTGGAGATGCTATTTTTTTTTTATTTACCTTTTTGTCGGTACCTCATTGAGGGTGTAATGATTGGTTAAGTCTTTTGAAAGTGGGTTTTTTTCGGCTGAAGTCTGATGTAAGTTGTAGACCACGACTGGACTTTATTAGTGTGGCTGTTTCTGATTCTACAGAACAGTTTTCTCTGTTTAGCCTACTTGACAGAAATTGCCTAGACAGCTTACATTTATTTTAAGTATTTTTATTAAGTTACATGTTTATAGCTTATACATGGGAAGAGGAACTAGTAAGGATCAAGGAAGTCAGGCTCTCTTCAGCCTTGTATAATTGTTTTGCCCACAGCTGCCATGATGAAAATAATGAAGAAAAAGATAATGAATAAACTCAGAATTTTTTTTTGTCAGTATGTTTGTACGTGCAATTAAACTAAAGGTTATTTTGCAACATTTTATTAGCTCTGGGAATGTACTTGGATGCAAAAGTGCATTAGCTTTTGCAACTCCATGGAAAATCACTTTTTGTCATATCTTTTATTTGGGCATGACAGTATTGTTTATGAATTCTGAATAATGATCTAAAGAGCCAAGGGATTTTATAGAAAATATTTAAAGATATTTTAATGCCCTGTTTTGAAATATTTCCTATAAATGACTTGTTTTTTTCCTTTTGATTCAGGTTCAACTATCAAGTCTCATCGATAATTCCTGCCATATAATGTCTTTAAATTCCAGTTAATCTTCATTTCTCAGCTCTAAAAAACCCAGAAAGAGTCAAAAGAAATTCTCTCAAGGGCTTCATCTACTAGAGATTTCTCCCCCGTGGTTTCTTCGAACAGATGAGTGCTGCATACCTTGACTCCAGCCATGACAACACAATTCCCATGAAGCAGCTCTTAAAATTCTCTCTGGAGCTGACGCGGCGGGAGGCTGGAGAGCACAAGCAGTGCAAGCCCAGGCTTCCCCGCGCATCGTTCCTCGGATCCGCGGGGCTGCGTGCCCGTCTTCCGCCCACCCTGCTGCACCCCGGCCGCAGGAGTGTGGCACATACGGGGGCTCTGAGATGCTCCCTGTCTCCTCTGGGGCTCGGCAAGTGTCTGAAGGACCGGTGGCTGCCTGACGAAAAGATGGAACCTGCAACATGCGCAGAGGACACCTTCAGATCCAAACGATCCAGGGGAAAAATGAGCGAGGGGATCAGCACCACCTTCTCCTCTCCGTGTCCTGCACACAGCATCTGTCCTAGCAGTGGTGGGTGGCTGCGTTGTCCAGCAGTCCTCTCCAGCGAGGACGCAGCAATACACAACTTTCCTTTCACAGGCTGGCACATGAGGTCCTACAATTCCATTTTACCCCAATGACACTGCCCATATTCTAAAAGTCAGGTTTCAAATGCCGGGAGTTTCCAGCTAGAAACTGACTCCCCAGAAAATTTAAAATAAAAACTTAAAAATTCAAAACAAAACCCAACCCAGCCCTAGACCTTGTCATTTGTTTCTTTCGACTTCATTCATGAGACCTGTTTGCTGCCGTTTCTCTCCCTCCCTTGGTGAGCTCCACTGTGTGCTGGGTGCCTCCCACACAGCCATCGTCACCTGAGTGTGGCTCTGGAGGTGCCATTGTGTCATTTTAATTGAGTTCAGGATAGACAGTCCTAGGATAGTGAGTTTAGGATAGGAAATTAGGATAGTCAGCAGTAAAGTATAATTTATGTTAATTATGTTTCACCTAATTAAGTATTGTTGTAGGTGTGCGTAGAGCTCGAGACCACTGTCACACCAACCCTGCCGATGATGGAGTTTTGCTGCCTTCTGCGGAGGTATGGTGCGGATTCCCATCTGGTCTTAGGAGAGGAAGGAGGAGAGCGGATGATGCAGGCAGAGAAACTCACAAGCAAGGAAAGTGCAGGTTAAAGAAGTGTTTTCCAAGTTGAAATTTAAAAGAAAAGAAAGGGTTTTTTTGGTTATCACTTCCTTTCATGCTTGCAATCTTCCTGGGGCTGTACCTGTCAGACACAAACTCCTTAAAGCTGGGTTGGTGTGTGCTCAGGATTTGGGTTTGCAAGTGGGATGAGGGGTTGACTTCTCAATCCCAGTGGCAGCATCAAGTGAAAAAGTCCCTTCGGGGCCTCTTGGCACTTTCTGTCGGTAACACAACGCCTGTATTTCACACCATTGTCCAGGGTACGGAGCACGCGCAGGAGGAGGCACCATTACCCACCCGCCCCATGTGCTGGTTCAATACCCAGAAGGAGGATTCCGTAAAAAGTCTTTTCTCCTGGCTGTCAAATCTCAGGATTTTCCTACAGATTAAATTCAAGATTTCTGAGACTCCCCACTGCTGTTCCTATAACTGTTTTTCTCAGTCGTTTATTCACAGTTTTTTATTAAAGGCCTTGGAAATTGCTACCTGACCTGATCAGGGTTCTCCAGCTTATTTAACCCTCCATGAAGCATCCCAAGCCTGAAAGAACTGAAGTCAATGTAACTCGTGTACCAGGCTCCGACTCATTTTCCTGACACCCAGCCTCTCCAAATGCAGCTTTTAAATGAATTGCATCTACCACACTTCTTTTGAGGTTGGTATCTGAGAAGGGATAAAATAGAGTCACACCAAAGGAAAAAAAAACCAAACAACTATCAATGTCTGCCTTTGTCAAGATGAGGAGCTAAGAAGGAATTTTTATTTCTTCTGTGGAAGAAATGACTCTGCCTTTGGTAAGACATCCTGTCTCAGCCAACAATGTAAGGGAACAGTGGTCCAGGCAGAAAGAAATAAAAGATTCATAAAACTGTTCTGTGATTTGGATGGAGTTGGGACCACAGATCTACGGGTCAGAATCTGGAGGAGAGGAAAAAGCAGAAGGAGGATTCCGTGCTGCTTCTCCAAATCAGAGCAAGCATGTAGGCTGATGACAACGCATACTGAAGCAGAGCACAGCATCCTTTTGCCCCCCCAGAACATGACACATATCCATGCCTGTGGCTGTATAGCTCATAACGGAAATGTGCTTCGTTCTTATTTCCTGCCTTTGAACATAGCTCCAGCCGTGAGATGTTTGCTCATTTGCTTTTTAATTTGGGGAAAGTGAGGTAAATTCAGCATTTGTGATTAAATCACATCAACAATTGTCTTCAAACTTCTGTTACCGCAGCACTGACAGCTTGTTTGTTAGTGTAGGATTTGATAGCCACTAACTCGTAGGGGTTTGGAATAGTTTCCTTCCAGATGTCGGTAGCCCCTGGCTTGTGGGTGGGTGCACGTATCCTCGTGTGCTCGTGTGCCAGTGTGCTGGAGGATCAGAGCCAGCTGCTCACACAACTTCATTAAAACTGTCTCACAGCGATTTTGGAAGCATTTCTGATTACTGCTTATTTGACAAAATGACGTTGTGATATCACCAAACTGTTAACAGTCCTGCCTGAACTCTCAGCTCTCAGCTTGGTAAAGAGCTGTGCTCCTTAGAGAGATTCTTCACTGGAATATCCTCCCGTCTGTCCCACATCTTCTGTCTTCCACATACGTATCTGCTCCTGTGCACTTTTGCCCCGTACTGGGTCCATGCCTTGGCACTCTCATACTAGAAGTGCCCAGTGACAGCGGCATAAATACATCCCCAGCGACAAGCAACCTACTTCAAACTGCTGTACATCTCCAATATATATATGTACGCATGCCATTTCCTCTGTAACAGGAGTTGATGACGTGCACATGTGGACACACATCTACCACATGTAGGAGCAGCTGCTCCAGCTGCTGCAGTTACTGCCGGTGTAGGATCAATACAGTGCAACGCGATTTTCTCAATATGATAGCAGGACGTGAGCAAATGAAGTTCAGAGTTGATATTATTGCTTTTGTAGAAAGAACATCAGCTTCTTCTACAGCAGAGTGTGAAAAAGGATGCTAGTGAAGCTCTGACCATCCTGATAAACCCGTTAATTGCTCGTGCAGGTTACCACATCGTTCTAGGAGGAAAACACATGGATACAAACCCAGCTGGTCCGCAGTGTGGATGGTCAGTTACATGTCTGGAAATCTGAGCGGCTCATCACTGAGTGCCTTGGTCTAGGTAAGCTTTGTGTCCTGGTTTCGGCTGGGACAGAGTTAATTTTCATCCTGGCACCTGGTATAGTACAGTGTTCTGGATTTAGGGTGAGAATAAAGTTGCTAACATGCTGAGCATTGGTCAGCAGGTGGTGAGCAATTGCATTGTGCATCACTTGTTTTGTGTATTCTTTTATGATCATTATTATTATTTTCCCTTCCTTTTGTGTCCCATTAAAGTGTCTTCATCTCAGCCCATGAGTTTTACCTTTTTTCTGGTTCTCTTCCCCACCCCACTGCAGGGTGGGTGAGCAAACGACTGTATGGTGTTTAGCTGCTGGCTGGGTTAAACCACAACACTTTGCAAGGAAGACAGAGTAGGTTATTTTTTCCAAATGTGAGTTGTCATTCTAGAACTTATATGAAAATCTCAGTAAGGCTGAGCTATGGTCAGTCAGGAAAAATATAATTACATTTTTTGGGGGAAAGTAGCTGAAACGATAGGAATCCTTTCCTAAAACTCTGGCCACGTGCAGGAAGGTGAAATGTATGAGAAGAGTTTGGGATGAGGGAGAGATGGGTGTCATTTCTTTTCCTTTTTCCTGGGGGAGTTGTGTGCAGATAGGAAAAAAAAAAAAAAAATAAAAAAAGCATCAGACAATTCAAGGAAGAAGGCAGAGGACAGCCAGAAAAGGGCTTCAGAAGGAGCTAGGAGAGAGGGTCTTTGGGTGAAAAAACTGTGCTAGACAAATCCTAAGTGTGGATACTTGTTTTTGTTTGTGTTTAGAAACAAAACGTTGTGTACATTCTTTGTCTAGACAAATAATTCTATGAAAGAGCTGCCAGACTCCATCAGCAATTCTCCAATCTGTAAGTGATTTTAGCTAAGTGCTTTATTAAAAAACACTATTTTCCTCTGGTTTGTGAGACTACTTACTGATTACAGTGAGACTTTACTTTGCCTTTACTTTGTAATTCATATACTCTCAGGTATTTTAACTCGTTTGTATTCCATAAAAAGATGCTTGTAAATTTAGTTTTAGGAGCATGTTGTAAAACAAAGAGTTTAGAGAGAAATAAATGGAAAATTCTTTTTGTGCTTTCCTGCAGATTGGTGTCATGGCACAGAGCAGTTTGCTTAGTTATTTGGATTTACAGCCTAGACTGAAAATAAAGGAATGGCTATGTAAACCAGAACGCAGAAAAGAATTACCTTCAGCAAGACTGGAGTGAAACTCCTGTAAATTTTGCCAGGTCTATTGTCTCAGCTGCCAGGTTTCTTCGTCTTGTGCCAGGTTTTCTCTCTAGATGCTGGTTAATTTTTCCATACATCAAACGCTTCACACCTGATTAGACCGGCTCTCGCGCTGCTGGAAGGAACAGGACATCGCCAACCTGCTGCGGCTGGGAGCCCGGCTGCCTTGTGGAAACGTGGGCTCGGTGTGAAGGCTCTCCTTGTGGAGGGTAATCAATTTCCATCAGGACACGAGTTCGGCCTCTCTCTTGTGACCGTCATAATATAATTAACATTATGCTGAAGAAGCTCTACTGTGTATTTCCACCAGCTGCGCCTGACTCCTTGCATTCTGCTCTTTTGGCAGCGGTCGCTTTGGCCATTTCGGGTGGTCTGCTCTGAGCTCCTGCAGTCAGGAGCATGTTGTCTTTTGTTTGAAGTGGCTACCAAACCCTTCTGCTTTGTCCCGGTTCATTCTCCATACCCTCGCACATTCATTAGGTGGGTTTCATCGTGAATCATTAATTACTGAACATTTGTGGCTTTTTTTCCTGGCAGTTGTTTGTAACATGAAGAGGTTTCTTTTTCACTGTTCTTGTCATGACATATCGTCTAAAAGTTGTGTGAAAGTTTTATATTTAAAGGGAAGCCACTGGGTCAGGGACTAGTTTTAAGTAGCCTGCATGGGCCTGCTCCTTTTGGTCACATCACTTGGCATTTCTGTTCCTTACATTGTTTGGGTGGGGACAGATGGCTGTGACAGACCTTGTGTATTCTTCTCTTCACAGCTTCTCCAATAGTCCATAAACCCATTCTCCAACACCCTACGATTTCAGTTCTTGGCTTTGTATCACCAAAAACTGCTAACGGTGCCAGGACTGGGAAGCAGGATGGTTTCTGAAATATGGAAAAGTGTCCAGTAGGGACCAAGCTGAAGCTATCAAATTCATTGAACAGATTATAAACCATATTTAAAGCTATTTCTCCGTGGGTTAAAAGCTGGTTCATTAACAAAGGATTTAAATGTTTGGCACTCCTTTGCTTTCGTACAGCAGAAGACAGTTCTGAAAATGTAGCAGCTCTCTTCTGTATTGAACAGAGTCAAATCCTTCATAGAAACCAAACTTCAGTTCCCTCCTAATAAAACCCTACATGCCGCTTTATAGTGCATGTTTGTTTTGTAGTGAAAATGACACAAATCATTAATACAGCGCCGGTGCTGCCTGTTGAGCTTTGTATTCTTATAAATGCTCCCACGGGAGATCTGAAGGTTGGCACTGGTAGGTTATATTTTTAAAATATCCCAGATGGGGTGGAACCCAGCATCATGTTGCTTGTTACTCTGGTGATCTATCTAATGGTATTCTTTGCTGCTGAAATCTAATAAAAAATAGTATTTTTGAGATATTAGATATTGGATTAAAGCTCCTAATTGTCTCTTTCATAACCAAGGAGGGTCCATATTAATAATTCTTTACAGAGCCATTCAAAAGAAGACATCTGTTTCAGCATACATTGTGAAACTCAAATCTGTCCAGCGCAGTTTTATTCTTGTTACTTTCCGTGAACAAATGTGACTGCACATTTATTTAAATCTTTAGACGTGTGGATGAACAAACAGAAGACAAAGTAAAGTGGAACCTGAATTGGAGATGTGCTGTTAAGGAAGAAACACTTCCACCCGCGGCAGGTGGTCACTGCCCTTGCAATAACCCGGTGCGGTAAATCCGACCCGGTCAAGCCGTGCCTCTCGTATCCACGGCCTCGAATGGATGGACAGTTCCAAAAAGAGCAGAAAACCCACTTGTTTAATAAAAGCTCATAGGAAAGAGGGAAGAAATGCCCATCCCCGTGACAAAGGGTAGAGACCTTACTGCACAGTCCCTGCTTCCCCGCTGCCGCTACCATGAGTGACTTGCAGAGATGACGAGGGTGTGGCACAAAGTTTTATTATTCAGGCACCATTTCTGCTTGAATTCTTTACAGTTTGTGCACCAGCGTGAGGGAATCGCAACAAACCTGCACCCAGGCAGCAGGTTTCTGGGCTTGGCCCATTGCTAGGATGCGGTTCTGTTGAATGCTGGGAGGGTGATGTTACAAAAGTGCTGTTTGCTATTGCTCCTACAGAGTGTGAGCAAAAACCCCAACAAACCTGGAATAACGGAGTGGAGCAGAGAAATGCATCCATACAAGCAAGGGAGAGGGTGATAACATTAAAAAAAAGGTGAAGGAGTGTGCTTAAGTGACCAATCTGGAATGCATGCCCACCTTGGCCTCGAAGGTAGAAAGCAATGACAGAAGAGCAGGGGCTCTGTTTATATTTTATTAGGGAACATATATTCTCTCAGCTGAAGAGTGCAGAAAAATTACTCTCCTGTTGATCTCCTGATGTCTGTACCACTGAGGGTCAAATTTGGAATCAAAATAAACCTCAATGTACATGTAAACCTTTGCTGTACCGGCAAAACTGAAGTCCAAAAAAATTACAGATTTTCTTCTACAAATGGTCTGTTTGCCTTAGCAGGAAAGAGTAACAGCAGTGGCAGGGGAAACAAGAGCTTGGTGCTTTCAGGAGCTTCTACTAGGTAGGTTGCATATCAATTATGATCCTTATTTTTGTCCAGTGACGCTTACAAAGAGACTCATTCTGGGAACATCAAAGCTCCAGAAAAGTGCATCTTCACTGCAGGGCAAAACATTATGGTAATACAGTTCTAGTTAGGTGGCATTAAAGTAATCAGTACCAAAAACCTGCTGCTCAAAGTTAGTGTGTCTCCAAGTCTATAATGGTCCTTTACAATTTTACAGTGTTTTCCACTCCCAAATAATTTTTGCATTTTGTACGTAGATGTTGTCAGACCCTGGAGGAGGCACTTGACCCGAAACACCCCGCATGAAGTGCGAAGAATGAAACCAAAATCCAGCATTGCCTCTTGGGGTTCCCTGGCATACCTGCAGTGTTACCAGAAGGTTCAGGAAGTTGTGTCTGTCAAGTGTGAAATTCTTAAGCTCAGAAAATGCTCACTTAGAGAATTAGGAAACACCTGGAGATTTTCATCCACCAGAATTCTATCGTCTCTCCGTCGTATGCAATATATAGTTTATACACACGTTTTTTTTGAAAGTGTTTTATTGCCCATTTGTTCAAATTCACATTTTATGTTTTTATCCCTTCAAAGGTGTGAAAGCAATAACAATAATACATGTTCTGTATTAACAATATGCTGATTTGTTACCAGCCGTATGATTTTGGCCTTTGAATGCCAACGTTCTGCCCTTGAACGGGTCTGTGCTGAAGTTGCCTCCACCCTAGCTCATGTTTTTATCAATATGAAAATAAGATGACAATGAGGGGTTAAAAGGAGACTATGAAAATTATTTAATAACTTGTTTCTCTGATGCTTTAATTGGTAGCCTTGGCCATCATCGGGGGCATAAATTAATTTTTAACAGCTGTGGATGAGTATTCAGGGCAGTGATCTGAGCTGTGTATTCAGAGGCATGTGCTGAAAGTTAAACAAACTCTTTAGAGGCACCTTAAGCACACGAACATTTCTGGTGCATTTTGCAGTTTTACAGCTTTGCTCCAAAAACAACATCGTGAGGTTACACAATGAGACATCCAAAGAGCCAAGGGACACAGAAACACTGTCAGAACCACTCGAGTGCAGTCACAGAGCACTTTATAAAGTAATACGAGTAATTGCACGTAACAATTGCCAGTATCCACAAGCCCTGACAGTGTCTGTAAGTGCAGCGGGTGAGGAACGCCGTGGCAGAGGTTTAACCGGTGATTATCTCCTGCAATAACGGTTCAGTTCAACCTGGCAAGCTTGACATTTCCCTGCAGTGGCTTCTCCTTTGCCTATTGCATCTGGCCTGCATTGCTAAAAGTGATTTAGTGGTGACAAATTTTGCAAAATTACAGTATTTTGAATCCTCATTTTTTTTTTCTAGCTAATGTTAATTTTGTTCTGGTTTACAAATGTCTTCACAGGTTGTTTTAGCTGGCAGATCCCCAGGTACTGTGGAGATGGAATAGGCTGCCTGCTTTGGTTTCATGTAAGAAACAACCCAAGACATTGTTGGAAGTGCTGCACTCCAGCTCTCTGACAGGCACTGGGGTATTTTCCAAGACCGGTTATAAGAAAAATGGATTAGAAGAGCCTCAGTGTCTGGAATTGCAACAGAAGTCTGCTGCCGCTTCCTCCACGGAGCTTCTCCGGGACACAGGCTGTAAATTGTGGAGAAAAATGAAGAGGATGCCTTTACTCAATGAATTAGCCTACAGCTTCTGCAAAGCAGCAAACACACAGTGCCAAAGTTCTTGATGCAACAGAAGAATGAATAGAAGCATCTTAAAATTTTTGTTGTAGCCTTCCTGTAACTCACAAAACATCTCGCTGTTCCCCTACACACGGTGCTTTGTTCCCAGAGGAGTGTATCGAGTCATCGCAGGAATGCTGAAGCCTTTTGCTAACTAGAAATAAATCCATTTACTGACACTGTCAGAGAGTCAAAGAAGATAACCAGTTCCCGACAGAACGGTGGTTGTATGCTGAGTGCCAGTGACGAAGGGTTGGTGCACAGGAGAGCAAACGGTGAAGACAAATTTCCAGTGCCATGGTGACCCCTGGGTTGCACTGCTGGTCACTTTGGACAATGGTCTCTGAAGTCGGGGAGAGACGAGTTGGAGAAAAATCAGCTATCACCTTCAGAACAAGTTAATCAGTGTCTGAGGACTGGTGGTGCCCATGGGAAATTCAGGTTCATCTCTCAGTGACCAAGCTAAGAAGTCAAACATTCTGCTGCAGAATTTCCCAACTAAATGTTTGGTAACGGATGTATTTCTGCACCAGTTCTTCATTTTTCATAAAATCACATTTTCTAGTTAAGCAACATTCATGAAAAAAATCCCAGCCAG
This sequence comes from Syrrhaptes paradoxus, assembly GCA_013400615.1. Lineage (NCBI taxonomy): Eukaryota > Metazoa > Chordata > Aves > Pterocliformes > Pteroclidae > Syrrhaptes > Syrrhaptes paradoxus. The sequence continues at coordinate 48,450 of VZTO01019599.1, forward strand.
CTTTACTCGGGAATAAAGGTGCAAACTTTTTTATAAACAAGCACAGAGAAAAAAACAAACAACCAAACCCCTCAGCTCTGTGCATGCTACTGCCTGAAAAATGGTCATGTAAACTGAGGACCTGGGAAAAAACGATTTCTTTCCATATTGAAGTGTAAATGCTGAAAGAATAACTAGGTGTTGTTCATAGTCTTTTTTTTTTTTTTTTCCTCCAGGGATAATAGAACAGCAAATAATGATACAAATGAGAACAGAACTTTATGCTGTTTGACATAAAATACACAATGGAAAACTAATATAGTTACATCAATAAATCTTTTAAATGCAGAGAATTCCCTCACTCCAGTGTTGTATTATGAATTCAGTAGCATAACACTTTATTTGACAGTTGGTAGCAAACTTGAACTCGGATTATTAATAACCTTTCCACAGTCTATCATTAATGTCAGTGGGTGCGGTTTAGGAGTTTTATTTTGGCAAGTATAATATGTTAACATATTAACTGACTGCTCGTACCGTCGGAGCAGGAATGCTAGCCAGGGAAGGCGTCTCACGCCAATTCTGAAGGCACTAAAAATAAACTGCTACTTACCAACTCAGACAACTTGGTAAATGTCTGATTTCTCCAGCCTTTGAAGTGCTACATCAACACTTAGCCCAGAGTTTAAGACATTTCTTTCAGGAAGCATTTACGTAGAAGGGGACGATTTGGCTACAGGACATTTCCAGCAGACAAATCGTGTCGGTGACACCTTGTCAAGTTTCACATCCTGTGAAGGCAACCGGCATCGGTTCTGCTGAGCGGCGAGGACGGCGGTAAGAGCAGCCTGTGGAGCTTGTTGACCTGGACCATGGGGCACAGACTCCGTGATTCGTGCCTTCTGTTGGGCTGTGGGCTCTGGTTTGGGTGGTGCTGGCATACACACTAACTGCACTGTGGACTGCTGTTGGTATCCTACAAGAGGCCATACATGGAATGATATCTAAACATAACCTTCTGCACCAAAACCTGTGAGCTGCAAGAGCATTTGGCAATTTGTTTTGCATTAAGAGGTGAGTGGAAGAGGTGAAGGGCAATTACCATTTTCCGTTACAGTTCTTTGTTCTGGGAAGAATTCCAGTACTTTACCCTCTTTGGTGTACCAGTACCACGGGGTAGTCACTGTTCAAGGTTGTCCAAGACCCTCCTAATCCTCGAACTGCTGCTTCCCAAGAGACAATACTGAGACGGCGTATGGTCTCTCCTTTGGTACCTGCACTCACGGTCTCTCTGATCACCTTTCTCTCCTCTGAAGCTGTTAACACTAGGATTGAAGTTACAGAGAATGTAAAACCTCTGCATGGCAGTTGCCTTGAAGAGATCGTCTGGCTCCTTCTCTTGCTGCCAGCCTGAGGACTCCGACCTAGACCATCCCTGCCAGATGTTTACATAGGATATTTCCAAAAAAAACTTTGAATGAGGAGGTCTCTTAGAACCACTGTGTTTCATTACTAAAGACTGGTGAACTATTTTAACAGGAGTTGGATTTTTTTTCCTAACAGCTAACATAAACGTCTGCTGTTACAAATTAAGAGAATTGCTTTTCCTCCCCGTCTCGTTGTATTTTTGTTATGTCTTACAACAAAAGTCACTTTTCAGGCTGAGCAATCACAGTTTTGTTCAACTTTTATTTACATTATGCTTTCTAAACCTCTTATAATTCTTTGTTACCACGTTCATATGTTGTTAATTTTCTTTTCTAAAATGGTGACGTTGTTATTGAATTATCCGTCCTCTGTCCTCCCGGTTGAATTGGTTCAGTCCAATTTTATTCTTTTTCTTTCTGTCTTGTAGTCTTCATCTGGGCCATCTTTTCTCTAGTTTGTTCGTATATTGTTTAGATAGGTTCAAAAGCTTTGCTATTGTCAAGCTAATTTAGATCTATTATTTTCCACCAACCCAAAGACCATTTTTTCTCTCACAGGAGAAAATTATACAGGCTTGCCGTGGTATGTCCTCAAAATCTGTGCTGATTGTTCCTTGTCAGTTTATCCTTTCCACACTTAAAGACGGATTGTTTAAGAATAGTGACAGTGACAATGGCAGTAGTAGTTCCAACCACTGTAGACATCAGCTTATCTCCTGTGCAACACCCTAAAACTGCTTTTGTTCCCTTTTCGAGATGAGTGTTTCATTTCACCGGCTGTGGTTCCTCCCCTGTGGATGCTTTCTGCATCTTTAAGAGTTCAAAATTTTTCTTGTCATTCTTTACTATTCTAAGTAGAGAAATTTAATAATTTTATTCAACCTAAGCTTTTATTTTTTTAACCGATTTCCTTTTTTGTCCCAATACCTCTTCTCTTGTTGAAACTAGGTTTTTAGGCATCCCTTCATACTGAACCTCCTGTTTGGGGGGAATGGCACAGGAGAGTTCCCTCCTCGCTGCGCGGCACGGTGAATCTGCTGTTAAGCGATGGACCCAATTCGCCTGCGTTTTTCTTTGACTTCTGGAGGACTATAAAATCTTCCTGAACATGCAATGCTGGGTGAAAGCAGAGCCAGTAGAAATTATATTGGATGATTCCCTTCTGTTTAACGTTTTGTCTGAATTCAGAGACGTGGGGTAGCTGTATAAAAAATAGTGCAATCAGTTTGCACTGCTGAAGGTTTCCAAAAGACCTATCATGGATTTATCGTGGCACCAATAAAACAGACAAATGTCACCTTTTCTCTGTGTAAGTACTACTGTACCTTGAACACGTAATTCAGTTTATAGGTTTTTTTTATTCACCAGTAAAAAAGAAAAGAAAGTGAACAATAAGGACTAATATTAAAGAATGTTTAAAAATGATAATTTTTCTGAATTTTAGATGCAAAAACTCAGCCCTTCCTATTCACTCCCAATGGTTGGTGAGAAAACTGCCAGAAATCCCCAATTTTCCTCCTACACCGGGGCCCTACCACTGCGATGAAGTTTCAACACATTAGGATTCCTTAAGTTCTGAGTCACTGGGACTCAAAAGATGCTTTTCCTCATGTTATTCCAAGAGTGTAGGACGCAGGGATATAAAATGACGTAGAGGGCATCTCAAAGATAATATAGACCTGTAGGACATATATCCTCCATGCCATGCTGCTTTAATGCCAGGCGGGTTGCAGCGTGTGCCCAGGGCTCTCCTCTATAAAAATCCTGAAGGAATGATAAAACCCTTTTGTTTGACACAGAAAAGCTGCAGGGTACCAAGTATAAGGAACTAAATGGAAAGAGACAGGTGAGCTCTGTGGGCTGTTTTGCCTTTCATCCCTGTGAGTAATTTCTCCAGCAGTAGATCTGTAGATATGCCAAATTAAATAATAATAGAGTTATTTGGGAATTAAGGAAAATTCCTGTTCTTAAGACTCAGAACTGACAGAAAGACAAGAGACAGCGGAGGTTGTATTATTCTTGTGTATAATGTTCACTTAAAAGCACGAAGAGTTAATCTTATCATCCTACACACGGTCGCATTTATAAAAGATAAAAATTGCAAACAAGGAATGCATAGTTACTTGTTACATATCCTTCCCATTACGGTTGACAGGTTCATTAATCATACAGTGTATTTTACTATTAGAAGCTGTAAAGAAGATCAAATCTCTTGTAATTTTTCTTCTTCTTTTCCATTTGATAAGTGTGTTGTTTGAACGCGCAGATAAACTACGGTGTCAGTCACCAACAGTCCCGAGAGAATCGCAACTCTCCAGTTGGAAAATTCATCCTTGTTTGCAATGTAAAATTCCACGGCGAACGCATCATTTCCTTTTTAACCTGACCCTTAGATTGAGTAAAGTGCGTGTGCCTGGGTATTCACGAAAGCAGCAATCCAGAATGAAGTGCCTGTGGATACGGGCGATGGTTAAGTAATAGAAATATTGCTTCCCGCATGTTGAACGCATTAGCTATGAATACCCCTATTCACGGCATCCCATTGATGCGTAATTAAAGCCCTGTGAAAATTATAGAGAAAGTTGACATGTTTCACAAGCTGTTCCTGGTAAATGCAGCAAATTTTACAGTTTGTTGTGACTCGCCAATAAAGAGCTCTCAGGAAGAAAGAGAAAGAAGTGATTCTACGCTACTGACTGTTAGCGAGCGCGACAAAAAATGACGACTTGGGCAGAAGGCTTAGACCCCTTTTTTCCAAAAAAATTGTGAAAGCTTCCCCTTTAGAAGAAGCAGTCCAGCGTGTCTAATGAGAAACATTTTGGTGGATGTACAGCAGTAAATTCTAGCCCATGTACAAAGTAGGAAAGCCTCAAGAAATAAAAATAATTCAGCCCTCTCCCCCCATGAAAGTGAAACAAAGCGCAGAGCTGTGAGGATACACACTGAAGTCTCACTATTCTTGTCTTTTTGAAGAGGAACAAGAGTAATTCTTCGTCCTTCTGCTGCGTGACACTGTACATGGTCTGCTTCGCGTCAAGATTTCCACATCAGGTGTCCCATTAAATATTTAGAAAGGAACATTTTGATCTAGACTACGGCAGATGATATAATGAAGCGAGTGGGTATCAAGCTGATTTTCCACAAAACTTTCCAGAAGCATCAGGAAATCTTTGAAGACTTAATGTCTTCCCAAAGAGGGGGAAACAGACTTGCTAATTTTCTCTTCCGTCATCCTTTGATCCCTGTAAAATCAAATTGAGCTTTCTATCATACTAAAAAAGAAATAAATCTGATGCACACCAGTGCAAAGTTTGCACTTTTTCATATTTTAGTGTAATGGAGTTAGAGGTGCTGTCCTACACGCCAGTAGCCTTCTCCTTTCATGGACATTAACACTTATGTCTTCACTCCAAAAAATAAAAAAAAAAAGTACAATATTCCCTCTTCCTAGTATGAAAATCTGAAAAATAAAATTAAAAAAACCCCANACTCCTAGTATGAAAATCTGAAAAAAAACAACTGCTGAGGTTCCCATTCAGATTCCTTCTGAAATAAGCTCTGATGGCCAAATGCAGCTGGTCAGGCAGCTCACCTCTGTGCAAAGCTGAGGCACGAGCTTGGCAAAGCTGTTTGTTGGGTGGGTGGGTGGTTTGGGGCAGTGCAGAGGAATGTGGGGCTGCTGGGCTTTAGAACAGGAGGTGACGTGACTGCTGGCCACTTCTTCACCATGAGATGTACAGAAGGGCTGTAAAACCAGCTCCTAAAGCGGTTCTGATACGGGATAAAGCTCAGGAAGGTTGGGAAGCTGTAATTTGCAAAGCGAAGATTATTAACTAACCTGAAGTATAACATTGCTGATTTTTTTTCCCCCTTGTATTTGGAGTTTTTAAAAATAGTGTGAATAAAAGAAGTTGACATTTCTGAATTGAGAACACTTGAAAGCCATGTTTGGGTAAAGACATCGGTGCACTTATTATTGTTAATTGTTAACTGTTAATTGTTGGATAACTAAATTAAAAACATAAGTAAGGCTACAGCTTCACCCAAGTTTGGCTTGTGGAATTTAACATTGTATAACATACGTGCAGAATATTTTTCAGAATAAGCATGTAATTCTGGGTCAATATATTCAACACAACACCTTCTTATCCTTGAAATTGTCCTAAGTCAACAGAATGAATTGTCCAAATCCTATTTCTACTCTTTGTAGTAAAACAGCTCAGAAATTTTTACTCGGTGATATATAAGGTTCCTATAACTGCCAAGAGGATATTATAAAATGATTGCAAGTTGAAAATAATGTGTCGCAATATAATATTTATGAAGTTCAACTTGCTCAGATTATCAGAAAGAAGATCAAGAAGTGATTTGATTATGGTATGTAAGTACCTACATGAGGAAGAATAACTGGTCCTAAAGGCTCTTGAATTTGGGACAGAAAAGAACCAGCACAACAAGGACCAACTGGTAGTTCTTAAAGATACTCAAATTCAAATAGAAAATTCAGTACTCATTTTTAACAAGGATAACTAAATATTGGAACAAACTACCAAGGGGAATGTTAAGTTCTTCCACTTCTTAAGTCTTTAGAAATCAACACGAGGTGTCTTTCGGAAGGGAGGACTTTAGCAAATACATGCCTTTGAGTTCACTCTGTTGCAAGTATGAAATTTGATTGTTCATGTTACATACAAGATCAAGGTAGTGGTACAATTGACCTTCTGGCCTTAGAGTTTGTGTATCCATGAATAATTTAGCAATACATCTCTGCTTGTTTTGTACATTTGCCAACATTTTGTGTCGTAACGATTTCCTGTCTTCCCACATATTGCATTGGTTTCGGAAAATACGCTGTTGTATCAGTGAGACCACGGGAAATGTGTGCCTTTCTACAGATTATTTCTTCTTTCATATAAAAAGTATATTTGGAAAAAAAAGTACTATCCAAATTGGGTTCATTTTTGTAAAAACTAATTAATTTTAAAACTTTGATTTTGAATGTTAGAAATTAACATAAAAATGTTTGCTGATTTGATATCTCCAACTGCTTTTTCCTTCTTCCTTTTCTACTGATAGGAGAAAGTATGTGTTTGTGTTTGCCTGCTTGAATTTGTATACCGACAAAAATGTAATCTGACTTGTAAATAATACCGAGAAAATTACTGCAAGCCATATGTTCCTTCATTTGCAGTCCTTTTGTTTACTGCAACTTTAAGAGTTCTTTTTTCAAGGCTACATCTTATTACTGTTATCCAACCAAACCTGATAAATATTCCCCTAATTAATTTGATCTAGATATCACTCCGTTCCATTTCAGTTTTTGGTTTGTTTGGTTGTTTTCCATCTTCCTTTGTCATGTCACCCTAATGGGTGTCCAAGAAGCCTTGCAAAGGGGGAGCAGGCATCACTGTCTTTATAATACAGAATAAGCCTGAGTTGATAACATGATGTATCTTTGACTTGATGTTAGGGAATAGATTTATGAAGATTGTGTTTTTGAATATGGAGATTAAGTTAAATTCTCTGTTTTGCTTCCAAACTTTAAAATGAGCTTCTGAAAATTTGAGTGTTGCTAACAGCAGACTGATGAAGTCCCTGTCTCTTGCTAAACATGGTCTCTAAAACCCATCTGTAAAACGCTCTGTTACACAGAAGAATACAAGAAGCAGATTAATTCACTGTCACAAGGCGTGTTGCGTAATGCACTACTGGGAGTGGATGGATGCCGTTACTGGAGATCCATGTAAGAGGCACGTACTGTCCAGAGCTGAAGATGGGTGAGCCTTTAGCATCCACACTGGAGCTCTATATTAAGAGATTTGAAAGGCACAGAAGAAGCTCGATTCAATTTTTTTTTTAATTTGAAATGTTTTCCTTTGCTATTAAAAGTATTATTTTATTATATACTGTATACTCTGCTAGATAGCAGCGCTTGAAAAATTAGCAGTTCCTAGTCTTCCCCATAACAATATTGACTCAATGAGAAACAGTAACTGATAATGTGAATTCTAAATGTTTTTTCCTTTCTGTATGGAACAAATGCTGTTATTTGAGTTGTCTGCAGGGCAGACCAAGAAAAATATAAACTGAAAGACTTGCATTGTACCTTTTTCTCTTAGAAGACAGTCACCTTTTATAGACCAGATTTCATGAAACCACATAACCTGAGAGAACAGACTTGAACTGTGATTGTTTTGTTTTGAGGATAGAACATGAATTCTTTCTTTTAAAGAGAAGAGGCCAGACAGCTCTTGACTACAGAATCCAAAAAGGATGAATTGATTACCATCTAAAAACTGCAATTCTAGAATGGGTTGTGTGTGTTACTTACCGTTTTTTTTGTCAGTTGCTGTTATGAGAATGAAGTCATGTTATGGCATTTTATTATATCCTTGCAGACTCTGTCACAAAAAAACCCCAAACCCATGGAAGTTTGAATAGCTACGCTTGCCCGTAGAAGACAGTTGAATGTTGTTCTTCTTTAACCTTTCATAGACTCAGTACTATGACTGATGAGGCATTCAGGTAGGCATTCCTCATCCTTCCCCAAAGTTGTTGGACCTGTACAGAGGAGTCGAAGAATGCCAGACAATCAAATGGCAACGCACAGCAAAGGGCAAAGGTAGTGAAATTTGTTGCAGTCTTTTGCTGCGAGTATGGGACTTTTCACATTTTCAGCCCACTGAGGCAAAGGTTGCAGAGCTAAAAGCATATCAGGACATGAGGGTATTAGATCAATTATGATCATAGTGAAATTTATCACAAGCCTCAGGCACCTCTTTAAATTGTCTGCATTTAATAAAACAAGCCCAGTGATGCTTCTTTCGTGCCATATTTCAGGGCAGAACCTGTCCAGCAAAGCTATCCAAATATTGTTCCTACAGGATTCACTTTCTTTTTGTAATACCACCAACTTTGTCAGTGCCTTGTTTTCTGTGCTCCAAAATGTACATGCTTTTGTGACATCTTTGAAAATCTCTCTCTTCAGGGATAGGTCAGCTTTGAAACCAGAAAGATTTCTATCTAAGAAACTTCATTTCCATGTCGTTCAGTTTCCACGTCTTGCTCTGCATCAAATTTAAACCAATTCAATCAGGAATCAATAGAATGCATATTTGTCATGTTGAGTTCCTTTATTTCAGTACTGTCAAAGAATTAGATAATGAAGTGAGAAAGCTTAAATTATTTATTTCAGCTGTTTCCCATTGACACTTTTTACCTCCCAGCACTTTGATTTCAATGAAACTTCATTTTCATATAAAATGTGCTGTTCCTCTCACCTGACTTTGTTCTGAATTAGCCCAGATTTGTTGCCTTCCAGGTCATGCTGGGTAGTCTTTTTTTTTTTCCCTTGGGTGTTTGAAAATGAGTTGGAAATGAAAGGATAAAAAGTTATTGGAAGAAGAAGGAATTTGATCTATTAAATTGCCTGTTATCAGCAGCGGTGGTTACACTGAAATTGCATTTCTGTACTTACGCCTTTCTTTGTGATGTGTTTCTAACAAATCTAATGAGCACAGTCGTAGGAATTACGAATCCTTTCCAGTATTTGTATAACTGTGAAGTCTAACTACAGTGTCTAAACAAACAGATAACACTTGTCGCCATCTCGTCCCATCTGCTGGGTCTGTGTTGCACCATCCCAAGAAGCCGGGGTCAAGCACTGGATTTCTGCAGCATTATTTAACCCTGAAGCCGTGGAGAAGTGGAACTTGCAGCCTGACACTTGGGCTAGCAGAAATGCAATTCCTTTACCGAGAGCCACAATTATTGTCTAACTCATTAAACCCAGATTAATTCCAGCCCAGATGCAAAGCCAGAGCTTGGTCTCACTAGCAATACCACGTCTTTCGAAGGCAAAGGCTGCACGGAGAGGATTCTTCACTAGGAAATTGTTCAGTAGAACTAAACACAATGAAATGAGAGTAGAAAAGTCGTGGCAGTGCTTCGGACGTTAAAAGTTGTGCCTGGGGAGTGCCAGCAGCTGCTGAGCCAGAACATCTCTCTGTCTTCTCAAACCATGAAGAAGCCTCATGCTCCTTACACGACAAGCCAGAAGTATTAAAAAATCTATATTGCTGCCCAAAATACGCTGGGTCAAATCTACTGACCAGGCTTAAAAAAAAATCATCAAACCTGTAAGGAACATCTGTTAGGAAGCACCAGAATTTGAAGCTTTGGGAGAACTTTCCAATGGCTAAGAGCATCCTTACTCATCAATCCCTGCAAGTACTTCCAGGGAAAGTCAGAACGCTGAAAGCTCATTATAGAAAATGAACAGCCGTTTTCCACGGCTTCGCGCAGCAGAACCTTGGTATCTGTTTACGTACCATTTCTAATATTAATATCACCGTGGTAAAATAAATCACTCCCCCCACTTTTACATTTTTAATTACATTTTACTGCACTTGTTCTTTTGTTTACTGTTCTCCAATGAAATATTTATTGTATCTTACATATAGGATGGGGTTTCAGTATTTTAATCAGATTTTCCACCTAATCTTCCCCCCTACCTTCCTTTAGTGTCTTTTTTATGACCCTAAACACCATAGGATGTTGTTTTGTAGAAAATCTCATTATTTTTTAATGCATGGCTATTTATTAATGTATTGTGTATATACCACACTGTGCGTTTCTTTGCATTGATGAATACATTTACATCCACTTGAGAATAAGAATTCCCTTGAGGGCCAATCTCGCATTTCTCTGGCTATGCTGCCAAAAGACTCTGCTTCTGATGTTTTCCTCTTTTTTTTGTGTTTTTTTTTTTTGGGGGGGGGTTGTTTGTTTGTTTGTTTCTTTGTCTGTTTGTTTGTTTTTAAGATGTACAAGGGGTCTGTTCTGATCTCCTGAGAAGGTCTCTAGACCAGTGCACGTGGATCATTATTAAATTTCTGAAGACAGACCTGCGTGTGCCGTGGCAGAGCTGGCTGAGCAAGGTCCCCATGTCTCAGCTGGGTTTGAATAAAGATGCTCTGAACTGTTCTTCCTTACTGTGAAAGCAGCAAACTGCTCTCGCACCACTGTGGTGCCAATGTTTGTATTTTGCAGTTGTAAGTAAGCACCTTTTGGGGATAACCACTAACAAAACATTAAAGTAAGAAGTTTGTTTAAACCTCACGCCTTGAGAACATGAGGCCTTAAAAAATCCCACCAAAACCAACGTGAAATCATGATGTGAATTCATCGTACGAGAACTGGGTGGAAGAAATTGGTTTGTGGGGATAGAATGCATTTAGTAGTTTTCTGCATTTAAGCTAACGTGCAATGGGTGCAGTTATTGATGAGCTTTTTGTACCTCAGTGACTTTAATCAGAATCGAGAGAATGAATCTTGGTGGTTTATTTACATATTTGTACTTTGGTTTGTTTTTTTTTTTTCTCTTATTTCATTCTTTGTTTGAGATAAAACATGAACCAGTGGTAATTTAACTATATATAATTCAGCAAAATTCTGCAGACAATCTCTGCTTCTTTTAATGTTTTGTTTAGAAACCAAACCAACACACATGTATGCATAATTTTTTAATCATCTAATACACTCGGATGGCTCCAAACTAGGTTTATCCAAGATGTTATTATGTTCTGGACCTCTATAACTGCCCTGCATGTTGCCTTTATGGTCTCTTGGTTAAATAATATACATTTTAAAAATGATGTAAATACTTCTATACAGGAGAAATCCTGATGTTTCCAAAGGAGTGGTTATGCTGAGTGACATGTAAATTTAAAATTTATTATAAAATTACAAATTTATACATATTGTATCGTGTGTTTGTGTTTGTGGGAGAGATGAATCATCGTCATTTAAGGCCTGGTGTCCTCTGCCTCTTTAATTTTCACTTTTCTAAGCAAGGCTTGTGAAATTACTCCAGCACTGGCAGCAGCAAACTCTTCGGTAGCTTTTTGTCTTTGAAGAGAAACAGGGTTGGTGAAGATGTGGGCTGAGCAAAACCAAAACGTTTTATACGAACCTATAGGCTGTGATCAACCAACGGAGGAACGGTAGCATCCCACCAGCCTAAAATGATTTTGTAATTGGGGTTTAGTTTCTCTCTTGTGGGCTCTTTTCTCTTGAAACCTGTACCGAGAGAATTGCTGAATGCAGCACATAGACATTACAGATCTATGAGGCTGCTCCTTTTTTTTTCCCCTTTTTATAAAATATGAATTTTTATTTTTTTTTACAGTTTATCAGCCTGGTGTTATTTTTCCATTTATTATCAGGATGTTTCCTCCTAAGCCAGTATTTACTGTGGCTAATAACTATTTACTGGAGCTTCTCTGGGCTAGGCGTTTTATCAGGATGATTAACTAACAAATGAGAAATTACACACTGGTAACATCCAGCTTGTTAAGGATTTGTAAAGATTACAGCTGAGTAAACAAACGTTAACAGCAACCATGTCAATGTCTCCAAAAATAATATTTGAGGAAAATTTATCTGGGATACAAATGCATTGTGACAGAAACTATGTTCTTAGGAAGAACAGTATTGCTTAGAATATGATCTGAAAAATTATTTTGATATGATTCAAGGCAGAAGCAGAGAGCTGAGGAAGATGGGCACGTATGAGAGTTTTCACAATTAAGAACCTGGAATCAATATTCCTCTTCCTGTCAATGGCACAAATACTTCAGGAAATATAACTTATGCATGTGTTTCTGTATTAAATTTCTATTTTTTACAGATTATCTTTTATTATATGCTTAGTTGGATTTCACAATTCTTCTGCACGAACATTTTGTTTGGAGTTCAATCAGAGTGTAGATGATGGGTCAATAACAGGACAGGGATTGTTAGTCACTATTGCACATAAACACGGACACAAATAATCGGATATATCCGAATAACTAGTGAGGTTGGAAATTATTGCCATTTGTTTAGTCCAAATATCACGGCATTAGTGCGCATCCTCCCAAACAATGTGTGAATTGTGCCAAATGGATAACCAAACCTTGCTCCAAGACAAACGGAAAGACACGAGCAGGTAAGTACACAGCACACTACAAAACAAACCAGCATGTTACCTTCACTGTGGCGGTGCCTCAAGGATGAGTAGATTTTCTGAAATTTTGCAAGAAGGAGAGAAAGAGAACTTTGCCTACCTTAGCTGAAAGCCTTTGGCATATTTTCATGCCAGCAATAATAATTGTAAAATCAGAAATTGTGATAGTGGGTACAAGCTGAACAGAGTGAAAAGATGCGAGATCATCCCTCCTCCAGTGCAATCTCATGAAATTGTAACCAGCCATGATTACAGCACAGTCTTACAACTAGGAGAAGGATCTGACATAGCTAAGGAGATTTGGCAAAAATATTTTCATTTAATCGGTTGTGTGGTATCTAAATTTCTGCCTCTCGATGTGTCTAGAGCACAGTAAGAAGAACAGTACCTACTAGATTTTAGCAACATTTATTTTTGGAGTGAGTATAACTTTTGCAATAGTGAAACTGTATTTAAGGAAAAGAAAAAACTTCTTTTCTGTTATTTTGCATGATAATAAATTCCTTAGGATTTTAATCTCATACTTTTCAAGCTTTCTTTCAGTGTCTCAGTGGAACTGCTTAGAACCTGATCCAAAGCTCTTCTGAAGATTATTTTTCTTAAAAGTTCAATGCAAAGAGAATTTTTTTTTGGACACATAATTTCCTTTAAAAATCCAGAGGAATTAAAATTCATATTATTATATAGAGATGAGCAGAAAAATGAGAATCAGAAGAATAAAAGTACAAAAATTTGAATTCACCAGCAGTGCACTTTGATAGATGTAGCCTTATGACTGGTGATTAGAAAAGATTATGGACTGTTCTTCAAGTGCCTTAACCTGATTTTCAGGTGGATAATTAGAGGCAAATTGATTTCTGAATATCAATTCTCATCTCCAAAGTTCAAGTTGCAGCCCTTGATTTTGAAATATGAAGTAATTTTTAAAATCATGTTTTGTATGTATGAAATATGAGAAGATGTCCAAATTCCTTCCACAGACAGAGTAGTAGTTAGCCCACTTCTCCAGGTAGTGAAAGGATCATCATTTCTTACTCAAAAGGGGAGGATTTTATGTTCGCTGCTCAAGCTATGCCAAAATACCGGGTTATACCAAACACAAGTAAAATACTAACCACTACCAAACGAGCAGTGGATGGGAATGCCACACTCTGAGACACTTTGAAGTCTCTGGGTACAAAAGAGAAAAGATTTCCGTGTTCAGGCAGAGTGTAGGGTAGGCACGTACTCACCTCCTGGAGATTCACCAGTTTGGGTGGCATTATCCAGATAAAAAGGTCCCATGGGACATGTCCTCTGACTGAAAAGTCGTACCTCATAGCGTGCCATCCTTGTTTCTCTGAGCCTGCAATGATGCTGCAAAAAAAAAAAAAAAAAAAAA
>VZTO01019599.1:62320-79254 GCA_013400615.1 Syrrhaptes paradoxus
TAATAACTATTTACTGGAGCTTCTCTGGGCTAGGCGTTTTATCAGGATGATTAACTAACAAATGAGAAATTACACACTGGTAACATCCAGCTTGTTAAGGATTTGTAAAGATTACAGCTGAGTAAACAAACGTTAACAGCAACCATGTCAATGTCTCCAAAAATAATATTTGAGGAAAATTTATCTGGGATACAAATGCATTGTGACAGAAACTATGTTCTTAGGAAGAACAGTATTGCTTAGAATATGATCTGAAAAATTATTTTGATATGATTCAAGGCAGAAGCAGAGAGCTGAGGAAGATGGGCACGTATGAGAGTTTTCACAATTAAGAACCTGGAATCAATATTCCTCTTCCTGTCAATGGCACAAATACTTCAGGAAATATAACTTATGCATGTGTTTCTGTATTAAATTTCTATTTTTTACAGATTATCTTTTATTATATGCTTAGTTGGATTTCACAATTCTTCTGCACGAACATTTTGTTTGGAGTTCAATCAGAGTGTAGATGATGGGTCAATAACAGGACAGGGATTGTTAGTCACTATTGCACATAAACACGGACACAAATAATCGGATATATCCGAATAACTAGTGAGGTTGGAAATTATTGCCATTTGTTTAGTCCAAATATCACGGCGTTAGTGCGCATCCTTCCAAACAAAGGGTGAATTGTGCCAAACGGATAACCAAACCTTGCTCCAAGACAAACGGAAAGACACGAGCAGGTAACTGTACAGCACAGTACAAAACAAACCAGCATGTTGCCTTCACTGTGGCAGTGCCTCAAGAATGAGTAGATTTTCAGAAATTTTGCAAGAAGGAGAGAAAGAGAACTTTGCCTACCTTAACTGAAAGCCTTTGGCATATTTTCATGCCAGCAATAATAATTGCAAAATCAGAAAAGTGTGATAGTGGGTACAAGCTGAACAGAGTGAAAAGATGCGAGATCATCCCTCCTCCAGTGCAATCTCATGAAATTGTAACCAGCCATGATTACAGCACAGTCTTACAACTAGGAGAAGGATCTGACATAGCTAAGGAGATTTGGCAAAAATATTTTCATTTAATCGGTTGTGTGGTATCTAAATTTCTGCCTCTCGATGTGTCTAGAGCACAGTAAGAAGAACAGTACCTACTAGATTTTAGCAACATTTATTTTTGGAGTGAGTATAACTTTTGCAATAGTGAAACTGTATTTAAGGAAAAGAAAAAACTTCTTTTCTGTTATTTTGCATGATAATAAATTCCTTAGGATTTTAATCTCATACTTTTCAAGCTTTCTTTCAGTGTCTCAGTGGAACTGCTTAGAACCTGATCCAAAGCTCTTCTGAAGATTATTTTTCTTAAAAGTTCAATGCAAAGAGAATTTTTTTTTGGACACATAATTTCCTTTAAAAATCCAGAGGAATTAAAATTCATATTATTATATAGAGATGAGCAGAAAAATGCAGATCAGAAGAATAAAAGTACAAAAATTTGAATTCACCAGCAGTGCACTTTGATAGATGTAGCCTTATGACTGGTGATTAGAAAAGATTATGGACTGTTCTTCAAGTGCCTTAACCTGATTTTCAGGTGGATAATTAGAGGCAAATTGATTTCTGAATATCAATTCTCATCTCCAAAGTTCAAGTTGCAGCCCTTGATTTTGAAATATGAAGTAATTTTTAAAATCATGTTTTGTATGTATGAAATATGAGAAGATGTCCAAATTCCTTCCACAGACAGAGTAGTAGTTAGCCCACTTCTCCAGGTAGTGAAAGGATCATCATTTCTTACTCAAAAGGGGAGGATTTTATGTTCGCTGCTCAAGCTATGCCAAAATACCGGGTTATACCAAACACAAGTAAAATACTAACCACTACCAAACGAGCAGTGGATGGGAATGCCACACTCTGAGACACTTTGAAGTCTCTGGGTACAAAAGAGAAAAGATTTCCGTGTTCAGGCAGAGTGTAGGGTAGGCACGTACTCACCTCCTGGAGATTCACCAGTTTGGGTGGCATTATCCAGATAAAAAGGTCCCATGGGACATGTCCTCTGACTGAAAAGTCGTACCTCATAGCGTGCCATCCTTGTTTCTCTGAGCCTGCAATGATGCTGCAAAAAAAAAAAAACCAAACAAATAAATTGCTGTTTGAGCCTAGTGCATGGAAAAACTGTGATCTGCTGCGTTTTTACTTTATTACATTGCTCCGTGTATTATTTCGTGTCCTGAAACAGGTAATCTATCCCTACTCAAAGTTTAAAGTAAGAAATGCAAAGTGCTTTATGATCAATGATGTATGCTGAAACAACAGGTGGGGAGATGTAAGGAAATTTTCTCCTCATTATCTTTATGATGTAAATTATTCTCTTGGCAAAACCTCTTCGTTTGATGCAAAATTAAAAATGCACAACCTATGAAACCTGTGAGAATTTACAGGAGGAAAAAACTTCACAAAACACTGAAGAGTATTTTACGTTACGTACATTCAGGCTTGTTTGTGCAGTTCTAGACAAACAGTAAAAAAAAAAAAAAATCCTTTATAAAAATTCTTTGACCCTGCTTTTTGCCATCTGAGTGGTCATGGTTGATTGTAAAATCAATGAAGTGCTGTGAGAATTGCACCTCACTGTTGCAGAAAAGCCGCACAAAAATCCAACTTTTCACATGAGATGAAGATTGCCTTTGGTTCATTTGCTCTCTTAAGACACATTAAAATCAAATCCGTCACCCCATTTGGCCATCTGTCAATTCTCACTACACAGTAAACGAGTAGACTTTGTTCCTTGATCACCAGAATTGGAGGATGTTTTGTTGCCCTAATAAATGGTTGTAGGCCTCAGAGACGGAAATAAATCAATGCAATTTATAAAGTTGGGGTGAAAATGTTCGATGCAGTTTTCTAAACTACAGAGAATTATGTATGGATGACTTGCAATAAATAAAGCACAGCTTTAGCAGCTTGCAAAAATAAATAATGAAGATGAAAGAAATTCATGCCTAGTCCTTTATTTTGGAACCTTTTAAAACAGAGTAAATACAAGAGTAAGTTGCACATCAAAGGTGCGACCATCTATACATCTCATTTTAAATGGTCAGGCAAGGAATAAGAGTTCACCTCCTTCTCCTCTGAACCAAAACTGAGTTTCCAAGTACAAAATGCACCAACAACAAAAAGTGCATTTCCTACTGCTTGCTCAATAGTTGTTCTGGTATTTGTCTTCAGAAGAATTATTTTCTAGAGCAGAGGATGGATTCCACTGCTGAGGAGTAGCTTCAGTTGAACTGAAGAGGTGATTCTGGAAGTGAGCCATTGTGTTGGGCTGGTGCTCCCAGAGTCCAGGTGCTCCGGTCGTTAAAAGCGGGTCTTCAGCTCCAATCAGCACGGCATCTCTTGCCATACCGTCATTTGCATGCTCCTCTTGCTGGGTGGCAGCAGTCCTGTAAAACTGAACTGTCTTGTAGGCAATTAGCTCCAAAACAAAACGTACGAAAATACAGAGACTAAACATCTGGCGATAGCTATTAGCAAAACCATCAATTCCGTATCCCAGCAGACTACACCAGTACAACAAAGCTGTTTGCAGGAGGATAGGCCATTAGTTCCCAAATTGTGGTCTGTAGCCACACATGGTCTTCAGGGAGCTGCAGCACAATACCACCTCTGCATAGTTTTGGATTAAAAGTGTGATGGCAAGCGTGCATAGTTCAAAGAGTTTGGGAATCACTGAAATGAACCATCAAAGTCACAGACTCTAAACTAAACTGCTGAAATAGCAGGTGCAGATTTTTTTTTAATCTGTGAGTTTGCAGAAAAAATTTTAAAGTACAAATATTTAGTAATACATGTGAAGAAGTACTTCCATGTAATTACTTCTTTCTTTTTCTTTTTTTTTTTTTAATAGTGTAAATGGAGGTTTAGGAATTGTGTTGGATGGAGTACTCAGTTTTGCAAATATGGTTCTGAGAGAACTGATTTCGACAGTACAGGGTCTTGAATGTTGCTAACTATACAGACACTGCTCAGACCAGTAGCTTCTTATGCTAGAAGTTAATGATCTTATTTATAACGATCTTTTGGCATGTAAGTACCTAAATACTCATGTGCTGCTAGTCTTCCAAAGGTTTTCCTGTGTTTTCACGGTGGGGAAACAGCTTTGCAGCAGTGAATTCATTGGTTAGAGGTTCTTGAGCATCTCTCCCTGTAGGGAGCAGAGAACCGTGTCCCCAGACATCCATGGGTCAGTGCAAAGAGCAGTGCACAGCGATGCAGAGAGATCTCCTTTGGAGACCATGTTCCAAAGGGGCTGATTGCTTGGGCTAGCCAGGTGCTCTGAAACTGGCTTTCAGTGGGAGATTTAAAAATGAAAGGCAGCACTAGCCCTTGGTGAAAACTCTTTTGAACACCCTTATACCACCCCACTATTCAGTACAAAGCATGTGACAGAAAAGAGTCCTTGTAACGAAGAAGCAGAAATGCGACATCAAAGCCAGAAACCAACAGCACAGAGCTTGTTTGGGAATGATGAACCTTGCCTGCCATCATATTACTTAAACTGCTTCTTTTATTCTTTGAAGATATAATATTTTCCTTTTAAAAAAAACAAGTTTAACCAACATTCTTCAAGAAAAAGCTGTTGTTCAGAGTGTTCACAGCATTTTATTGACAGGAGTTCTGTCAAAAGCAAGACCGATGAAGAAAATAACAAAGTGCTGACTCTATTTTATAAAACTAACAGCTATTTTTCTTCTCACACTTGGGTTCAGTTTTTTAACATGATCAGTCTTCCCATTAGTCTAGCACAGAGGTGGCTGTTTTTTCTATTGCTGCTCTGTCAGCTAGAACAGGGCAGAAGCTGTGACCTTACCACTGAACTTACCTTTGCTGTCTCTCCACACCTGGTAGATTTTCATTCTTCTTTTGGGCAGAAAATTTCCTTGAGATGAACAGCTAAGGCTAAACATCAACTTATTAACAGGATAAGAGATGGCTTTAGAGGGATTATTTGTAGTAATTGTGTCACAGAACAACATCAAGTAGAGTTGGTACATTGCCGTGCAATTCCCATAATACTCCAATAACAGTGATGTTGGCAGGGTGCTTGTATGGGGTCTGGCTGAGATGAGGCTGGCACCCCCCCAGCAGCCCTCCCAGTGCTGAGTGCTGCCCTGGCAGCCCGCAGGGGGTTTATAACACACCTGGGGAGGGGGCGGAGCCGGGACAGCTGACCCGGATTGGCTGTTCCAGACCATGTGACATCAGCTCAGCCATAAAAAAACAAAAAAAGCACGGAGCAACCCAATGCAGGTAGGAACCGTGTCACAGCCAGGGTGTGGACAGCACACCTGTGGTTAATTTTCTGCAGCTGGTAACTGAGGGTGTGAGCAGCTGTAGCTTGTCTGACTCTTAATGCAGCTTGAGAATATATAATGCTGTTAGTACGTGTCTAGAGGATGATATTATTTTTTTGGTCTTATCAGATCTGAACTAATACCTTTACCTATAGCCCATGAGAAATTTTTGCCTCTTTACTGAAAATAAAAAATGGACAAAATTTAGCTTTTTGAGTTTCCAATTTTTTTAATGGCATTTTTTTTTCAATTTTTTTTGGTCACTATAGTGAAGAAAAAGCATCCTTTAACTACTGCCACAGAAATGTTAATTAACAATAGGACTGATAGCTACCGTAGGCCTGTTATGGTTCTGTGGGAAGGATGGACTTTGAACTTCAGAAGGAAATTTTCTTTATTTTTTTTAATCTACATTCCTGTGACTTTTGTTGGGTTATGGGTGTGTCTTCCTAACTTTTCTCTATTTTTATTACTGTATCTGGCATTTGTAGGACTGCAAGAAAGATCTCTGCCTGGAGTTTCCTAGATGGCTCAATGACAGGTACGTGTAAATGGCAGGGGGGACGTGAAACCCCTTACACGTAGTGTGTGGCATTTATTGTTTTAAGTGTATTGACAACCCTTAAACATTAAAATATGCTGTTTGCAGGGCTGTCAGCTTTAAAAAAAAAATCTCTGTTTGGGGCTGTGGAAACTTTTACATTTTCAACTGATGCAGTGTTAATGCATCTGCCAG
The DNA here is from genome assembly GCA_013400615.1 of Syrrhaptes paradoxus. Lineage (NCBI taxonomy): Eukaryota > Metazoa > Chordata > Aves > Pterocliformes > Pteroclidae > Syrrhaptes > Syrrhaptes paradoxus. Next base: position 68,401 of record VZTO01019599.1, read on the forward strand.
GATGCCAGGTAGAAGCTGTAAGCCAAGTGCTGCCTTCACCTCTACAGCTCTGCGAGATCCAAGTCTCAGCTTCTTGGTAAGAAGACACTTCTGTTTTGTTTCACTTTGGGCAAAATAGATCTTTTCTCATTATAAACATTTATGTCATGGAAACTGCATTTTCCGTAAAACATTTCAATGAAGAATTTCCAGCCAGCTTCAGTGGGATGAAAGTTTTCACCTGCTGACCCAGTATGTTCCTGCATGAGCAGGGACCCCGGTGACGACCTGGCCAAGGGGCAGCCGAGCTGCAAAGGGGCTCCTGGCAGAGCAGCCAGTGCATCATCCAGCCGCTGCCGACGGCGTGCCGCACCTCTGTGCAGCTGCAGCACCTTCCCTTCGAAAGCCAGACGTGTGCTCGTAACCTAGGTGAGACAGGATGATGAGACAAGGAAGAGCCAGCTGTTCTCAGCAGCTGTACGGGACCAGGACAAACCACAGCAGCAGCAGAGGTAGATGATGGTCCCTGCGGGTGACACCGTGGGGTCATTCCGGCTCCTCGGGCAGTGCCTCTTCCCTCTCACACATTAGGGAGGCTGCAGAAGCAGCTTTCATCCCTCTCTTCGGTGACTTGGCAAGCTGGCATTCCAGCTGATGAGAAATGAGTCAAGTCCTGGGGATGTGATGGGAACTGACTGTGCTGCACACTTGTTAGTGTTTGTGCTTTGCTGCTCGGATACTTTTATTGATGAAGTGGAGTGCTGCATACTATTAAATTATCATTTCATGCTACTTATGATAATAGGCAGAGGAGCACGGCAGATTATTATGACTTTCATTTATCACTGATTAATGTGTATTGTTGATAGCGTGCGTTCCTTTCTTAAGGAGGGTGGAGAAGTGTGAGATTTCAATTTGAAAGATTTAGTTGTGTTCCTTTGTAGATTTAGAGTCTGCAAAAAGAAAAGAGAGGAATGGAGAGAAAAGAGTGAGAGGATAGGGATAGCTGTGTTAGACACGCTGGGATAACGTCGTAATAATAACTGGTTTATGTCTCTATGCATATGGTGCTGAGCAGAATGTATTGAATCCCCTTAACAGTTATGTCTTTATGTTTGCAGTCCCCCTACAGTTAATAATCCCTTGTACCTGCTCTTCAAGGCACCTGGCTATGGAGTGCATTGCTAAATAGCACAATGTGTGGCCATTTAATGAGGCTGAGTAATTCTATCATACTTCATACCATTTATTCACCACCTGCATATTTTCCACCTCTGCTACAGATAAGGTTAACAAAATTAATTCTGCTATCAGAGGCTGATAATCCTGTCGTCCGTGCATGTGTGACACACACGTGATGGAGGTTCAGATCCCCAGCCTGTGGTTTGTATGTGTTGTACTAGAAACAGAGGACAGCAAAAGGAACGACTACAGAAATACTATACAGAATACAGAATAGCCTCAAAATGATGTCTTACCTGCCATAATATTTATTTTCCCAAAGAATGAAAGGAGTCTATCTCCTTTTGCTCACATGCGAAACTAAATCTCAGGGGCTGCTGTTCATGAGATGAAGGCTGTCACATCGTGGCAGAAAAAAAAGAGAAAAGCCCCAAAGAAACACCAAGTGATTTGTGCAGGTGCTGCAGCAGTACCACAAATCCGCACGGAGTGAACCTGGTAAGTGTTGAAGCTTAAATTAGGCAAAATAAAGGATATAAATATTTTTTAACTACCTTTCACACTTTTCGAACCCTCCCAATGTCACTCTCCCCCAGCAGCCCATGAAACTGAAAGTTCACAACTGAATCTGGTAAATCAAGGCAAGAAAAAAATGATTATAAAACACCAAGTTATTGTTGCTGATATTTTTTAATGTTTCACTGAACTGGCCTTTTTAAGCATCAGATTTCCACGGTGGACGCAAAGCATCGATTTCTGCAGCTGTGCGCTGTGAATTAACAGAAAAATAGTAAATGACAGGTAATTCATGGAAGTGGCAGAAAAAATAGTGTGTAAAAAGCTGTTGTTGGATCTATTGAGATTCAGATGTCTGCTGCTGGTTTGCCCCACTTGCTATGGCTTTACTGCAACTTGAGTTGCTCATCACACAGATACCGTACGGTCCCTCATCGCCTTCCCCACACAGATGGAGTTTGGATGGATGGATGTTAAGATTTACTCAGGCTTTTGCTGAGTAGTAATCATCACTAGTATCCCTTGACCCTATCTTTAGGAGCTCAGGTTGTCTTCCTGAAGTCTGTTCCAAGGTGGGGACTTGGCTGCTTTGGGGCAGTGCTAAACCCAGAGCCTAAAACCACCCTCAGCCCCCCACCCTCACCCCGCCACACACAAACAAAACCCCAAAAGCCAAAAAGCATTATTGATGGCATCGGGGTTATTGGCATTCTCACATAGCTGCACCCTGGTTCACAAAGATAGCTAAAACTCGGGGACATGGAAACTTTAACAGTGCCGTCAAAAAGCATCCTTCTGTTTTACCTGGAGGAAAAATTACATTCGTCCAGAAAAAAATAAACCTGCAAAGCCAACTGACGTGGGAAAGTGTGAGGACTTGCTCTTGATGCGCCTGTAGACACGTTTTGTCTTCTCAGATCTGCATTGTGCATTGATCCAGTCCTCCTGATAGGAGAGTTTCAGGTCATCTCCCTGCAGAAAGAGTTGGAGAATTTGGTCTCACCTACAACGTAATCATCCCACATTTATGTTCAGGTGGAAATCATCAAGACTTAATGGCCTTCTGGTTTCTCTGATCCAGCATACTGGAGGCACTGGCACGGAAACAGGTGTACTCAGTGTCACCATTTGGGATGATTTATCAGGATTCACATATGGTTCTGTGGGAAATTCTGGAAATCAAGGAGTAGATGATGCTGTTTCCCTCTTCCCACCTCCACAGTGATTGTTTGTCAAGTCTACTTGGTCATGACCAACCTTTGGCTGTCTGTAAACCATTGCAGCTAAATCCTAATTCAGCTTATTCATGTTTCTGTTGTACTACATCTGTTAACCCTTTAAGGGAATGTAAGTAGGAAGAGGTATTGTGGAGGCAAGAAATGAAGCAAAAGAAGCCTAATGTTGACCAGCACTTTAATATTATTTATGCAGCTGGCTAACCTCAGTTCCTGTTAGAGGTTTTTCTTCTATCACACAACTGCACAACTAAGAAAACAATCTCAGCAGCACATGAAACAGTGGAGCATACGCTTCAGTGCCACAGTGTATGTACAAGTCCACCAAGAAAAAAAAAATCAAATTATGGACGTATGGACATAAGCAGTCCATTTCTGGAAGTGCAGTTACTCTATTTCCAAGAATATGAACTGAGATTTAGCAAGTTATCTAAACATCATGCAAAATGTAAAGCACTCTATTTATCTTTGTGGTCTTGCTGAGTTATGAATTAATTTAAATTTAAGATAAAATTCATGCTCATTTCTGAATCTTAATATTTCCTGTCTCAAATGCTATTCATCCTAGAATAACTCTCCTTAGGAAAATAAAATAGCTGTTGTGAAGCACTGGTCCTTGACCAGAAAGATGATGGTGTAAAGAAGTTAAAAAGGAAGAACTTCTGGCCTGAGTCAGAGATCAGGACGACCCTGTGAAGAAGCATCTCTCCCCGTGGTAACTTTCAGAAATTTGCACCAAAGGAAGTGCACACGGATTTCCTTTAAACTAAAGAGACACTTATCATGTCTCTCTTGTTTAAATTAAGTGAAAATCTGAGATATGCACAGCATAAATGAGGGAAGCACATGGCTCCTGTTTGGTAATTTAAGGGGTAATTTGGTTAAGGAATTGGGAGTAGTTCAGACCAGAGTGCTGTTATGTAACATCAATGCAGAGCAGAACCTTCCCCAGATAATCAGGTCCTTTCTTTCCAGCACGTTTTTGTACTTCATCGTTAATTTTCCTTATTTCTCACACTTCCTAGTTGTGGTTTTAAAATACATTCCAATATTCACCATAGGAAATAGTACTTTATTTTTTTAAAAGTATGAGATATAAAGGATTAACCTATACAAAGGAGAGATACGGAAGCTTTTTGTGTTCAGTTTCAATCAAGAGATAATTCAAGCAAGGAAGAAATAGTCATCTTATTCTAAAAAAAAATATTTTGAGTTTTTCTATGTTGTACATACCCACAAAGGAACAGACTGAAAAGCTTTCACAGTCCAGCATTTTCGCTTGTGAAAAACTAGAGCTCGAGTCCCTTCAGAAGAGGCAGTAAGGATGCACTGAGATATCTTTAAAACTCTTCTCCAGAAAATGAAAAATTGTGCAGGTTACTCCTGTTCTGGGCCTTCTTCCTCTAAGCTTTTAACCAGAAATACACATACTTGACTTCCCAGTGAAAGCTGAGTCAAAACTGGTACGTGTCTGTGTCTCTTCTGATGAGCAAGTAGCTGATTTAATAACACTTTGCTTTCAGGGTTAATCATAGTGCATCCAGAAAGATCCTGCCTTCTCACTTGGGTCAGTGCAATTTTTATTTTAGTTTTTCATATGCTTAGAACCAGTGTAAGCAAAAGGAAGTTAATCCCTGTCGGGGTGGTATACTTAATGGTATAGTTCTAGTTCACCCAAGTCTTTAAGTACTTGGATAACAGCAGATCATAAGCACTCCCGAGGGAATCACATATTTATATATTGAATTTGGTCACGAACCTTGTATCACCTGAAAGGGTTTTGTACTTTGCTGGATAATCCCTGATTTATTCAATTACATGAGTGCATGCTTAAATATTTATCTCTCTTTTGGTCAAATTGTGCAAACACGCAGGCAGACCTAAGTTCAATGTACATCTTAGTGCCTTATTGAATTTGGGTCCAAAACATACAAATTTATGCAAGGATTTTTGACTGGAGACAGGTTTATTCTGCTGTCTTCAGAGACGGTTGGAGCTTTCTGAAAGCTGAATTTCTGCTTCACTGGTGTGAGCAGGCACTTCTGGGGAGATCAGTGATCTTCCTTCATTGTTATGCTGATAATAAATCAGGATCACCCCCAAAATATTTTGGAGATTCATGTATGTATACGCATGTGAACATGCAGAGAAGCAAACACCTGCAGCAGGAACCTGTAGGAAGAACATTTGCCATATGCAGATATCAGGCAGTTTCTTTTTCATTTTTTTTAAAGATAAAAAGTGAGTCCGTTTTATTATTTGAGAATTAAAACCATCCAGAGTTTATTCATGCGAAAAATTGTTAGTTAAGAGTTAAAAGGTACAGATCGTAACCTTTGAAACTTTCCCCAAAGCTGCGCGGCTGCTTATGGGGTGACACGAAAAAGCCATTTCCCTTATAATGAGACACCAAGCAGATCTGTCTCCTTTCAAAACCTGGCATTTAAAAATACATTTACTCCTATTGCACACCAGCCTAACCTGGAACAGGCTATTTCTTGTGACATGTTACCAGAGCAGATGTTTTCCACACCCTGCTGGTACAACAGCAAAGAATGAACAATATTTTCTGTGTTTCTTTTTTTAATTTTGACAAACTATTGCAAAAGTTTCTTTTCCAGTGTTTTAACACAGGTTTATCCAAGGATTTCTCTATGTAAATTGCCCATTATTTTTCCCCTACTGTGCTACTGAGGAGTGTAAAATGAAGAAATGGGGAAAAAATGGACACCCTGATGACTTTTTTTTCACAGGACATCTGCTCACCTAACCCAGATCTTTTGCAGCCAATTTGTCTAAGACCATATGGGTGAGATCAAATTGAAGAGAAATGGGGGGAGGGAAGGATGCGGAGGAAAAAGCAGCGGCGAGAAAGGAAGAATACAAGAAAGGATGAGAGAGACACGAACTTGAGAACATGCATTTTAAAGAATCAACACACTCCCCTGGAGAAAAAGATTGCTCACAAAAAATAAGAAACAAGAAAATTATATTTTTGTGATTTTTAGTTATTGCATGTCAGCTCCAGGTTAAAACTGAATTGCTGAATAACCAGCTATTGCTTGCTCAGACTTTTCCTGTCTGAGAGGTGCAGCCAGAGCCTGTGCCTGCCCTACACGGTGCAGAGGGCTGCATTGCAAAGGACCCAAATCCAGGCTACTGGATAAGACTTCAATTCTTTTTCTTTTCTTCTTTACACCTGTATGTGACTATCAGGCTTCCTCAGCTGGTTTGGGTCTTCTTTGTTGGTGTTTGGGGTTGTTTGTTGGGTTTTTTTTTTTTGTTTTTTTGTATTTTTTTTTGTGGGGTATGGGGAGAAATTCTGGTTTCCGTAGAATTTGTCAAAACAGAAATAACACGATAAAGTTTCCTCTTGTTTCCTGCAACCAGGAGAGGTGCCCAAGATGAGCTGACGTGGTACAGCACTGTCTTCTCCCTACATATGCCTTAGATCATGAAGCACAGCAGCATTTAAGCTTCAGCATGGTGCCTGAAGAGCGTGCTTCACGGGGACGTGAGCCTGTAAGTAGGATGACTTAATTTTAGTGCATATGCATGTGTATCTGTCCTCCCCTGTGAGCACTTTTTCATTAAAGGGAATGATTAGGTTCTTATTATTTATACATTGTTTTTCCATTGCTTAGGGAGGTTTTTCTGTAATCTGCCTCACACTCTGAAGGATTTTAAAATAACTTTCTGTCCATTAGGTAATTGGCTTAATGCACGAAATAGAGAATGAAAGAAATCATGTGTACGTGAGAGGCTCTGCTGATTTTTCTGCTTTTAAAATTCAGGCAACAATCTTTCCTGGCCCCGTTGTTGTTTAAAAGCTTTTGAAGGTTTTTGGCTGGAAAACAAAACAAAACCAACAACAAAATATAAGAGCTATACAATGTGCTTTAAGCTAATGGAGTATCCCCAGGAAGCTTGTTCCAAATCGACTCCCCATAGGGGCAGCAGCAGGGATGGGGAGAATCTGTGTCCATCTCCCCGTCCTCAGCGGAGTTCCCGTGATAGACGGTTTGATGATAAGCTGCAGGAGGATGCTTTTGACCAATTACGTGTCTTAGTTCTGTGTATGATCATAAAGACTCAGTTTTATTCCAAAGGAAATGTCAGAGCCCAGCAGAAAACATCTAAGTTTTTTTTTCAAAATTAATAGCAGACACAGCCTTCTCACTTTATTCATGTTCAGTAACACTTAACTCCTGCAAACTAGGGGAATTTTGTGTCTAGTGATATAACAGTTCGATGAAAGATTGCAAAATGGAAAACCATCTGGAATAAGCATTCCTGCCATCACCCTGTATGTACCTCCCTGACTGTCCGAAGTGCAGCTGGATGCTGAGAACATCCTCTATGGGGGAAGTGTTATGCCCCAGACAGCTCGTGCCTTTGTCTAACTGTCTAACTCCCACGTTAACAGAGTATTTACCTGGAAATATTAAGAGTTTGGGTCCTTAGCAAACCACCTGCATGAACACATATTCAGTTTTTCCAACCAACTCGTTGCATCTTAATTGCACTAAGACCATCAATGCACTAAAACTTCTTGCAGAATCGGACCGCAGTGTCTTCTATCTGGATACTGTGTTTGAAGGTTATTCCCTATAATATTAACCAAAATGTGTGTAGTACAAATACAAGGAGGACATGAATTATATGGGCTCATGAACGCTAGGATAGAGCTCTCGAGTCTATAAAATCCAGAGCACAATTTGTTGTTATTTTAGAAGAAACAAGAAATCAGGGTGTATTGACTATAAAAACCATTTGGGAATTTTCCAACAGAATATTTTTGTCTGAAAATGCAGATTTAATGGGGTTACAGAACATGTTGTTTCAATGATAATTTCAGCAAATACTCAGATACTCTCATTTACATTCAGAAGAAATGTGATGCTAAGAAACAATAAAGACAGTCATTTAGTCTTCAGAGTCTGCTCTCCATAAAATGTCATTAGAGATGGACTTTTTTAAAAGGGTAAGGCAGAGCAAGAGCGAAGCACATAATGCTTCGAAGACCTGAGCGTCTCTTTCCCAAGAACAGAATAACCAAAAAAAACAGAGAAAAAGGCAAAGTCGTCACAGCCAGAACCCTCCAGTCATCCTGTGCAACAGGCAAGTGTCCTAACCCCACTTACGGGGTCAGTCCCATTCTGTGCCCAGTTCCTAGTTGGTTATGCAAATTATTTTACTGGATTAAATTGTTAGACAACCATTTCCAGAACAGTTCAATAGGTTGGAGTTAAGTCAGTTGTTTGGGAAATGAAAGGCTAAGGGTCAAGCCTTTGGCTTCAGCAAAGAAAAGCATTGATCAGCAATTTGGGCTGGTTGTTCAAGCCTTTCACCTTCCAGGGTGACTTTTGAAACCCTTTCCCTTCTGCTCAACAAGGAAAAATATTGAAATTTTGTAATAAATCTCTTTTTCCCTGACTCACCTCTCCTGTTTACCCTTGGTTTTTACCAAGAAAAATAAATGTAAAAAGCTTAACAACTCTGTGGAGGAACACAGAAGATTTCTGAAAGTTTATTTTTCATCTTGGTAACTGCAGGTACAATGCGTGACTCTGTGTGTGTGTGTGAGTATCTGCAGAACTGAAGGATGTAGAAACCGAAAGGATTATTTTAATGAACAGTTCCTTGCATTTGCAATTCTTTACAAAACAACCAGACAATGAAACACCATGGAAAGGAGAGTGGACTGAACAAAGCTCCCATTGTGTTCAGTAACAAAAAGTTCAGAGGAAGAAAAAAAAGTCATGTCAAAGAATGTAAGAGATACAATAGATAGTGAATTATATTGATACGAAAAAGTGAAATATTATTTTCCTTGTAGTAACTGGTGAGCAAGACCGAGACCAAAATCTTGCATGTATTCAGACTCTAGAATAGAGCCTTCCAGCTTTTTGCCGACTAATTTAGAAGTCTAACTAAATTCTGAAATCCAGAAAATAGTAGAAATTTAAAACCAGCAGTAAGTTAGAACCTGGAAAGTCGTCCAGAAGGAATCTGTGTGCCTTCCAGTACTATAAAGAGTTTAATCTTGCACAGTGTGGGAATCTTGTATCTCTGGATACAGTGGGTCCAGACACTGTCACTGGACCATCTAGTCACTGTGCAGCACTGCACAACTGGGGTCACACTCTCTGTGTGCCTGTGGGCACTACAAAACTAACTGTGAAATGCTCTGAGAATTCAAAAAATATATTTCCAGATAAAAATTCTTTCCATCTTTTATATGGAAATTGATTAATACCCTGAAATATGGAAGTTTGCCTCTTGTCCAAAAAATTATTTTTTTACTAAATTAACTGTGGATAATCTCATTTCTCAGATAAAAGGACATCTCTTTTTCAAAGGCTCTTACACTCTCGAGTGCACTGATATTTCATGACAACCAGTCCCACAGGTTAATTACAAACGGTGTAAGAGTATATTGCTTTCCTATTTCATCAAATGTTTTTGTTCTTGTATTCTTAGAGGGTAAACAGGAGTTTCTTGCTGACCTTCTCAGCAACTGTTGTTGTTTTAGCTGTATCAATTGTATTCCCTCTGATGTGTATTTTTTGTTTTGTTTTGTTTTAAATTAAGCAGCCCCAATCATCTCAATTTCTTCAGCCACTTAGAAATTGCTTGTAGTCCGTAATCATTTTCTTAAAAAAGAAAAAAAAAAAAAAAAAGGGAGGACACGCACAGGAAATAATCCACTTTTGGTAGTTTTTGTTAGTGGGGAGACAAATGTCGACAAGGAAGGGAAGGGAGGCATTCTCTGCGTATACAACAGTGAAAACAGATGAGTTGCTCTGCCATCGTAGGAAAGTTAAAAGTGCTTAGAAATATAAACCGAAATAAGGGTTAACCTACCATTTTTCTCTTTAAATTAGGATCGTAAGCAATTTTTAATTCCTTGTTCCACAATTTCTTTTTTCCCCCATCATGTTTACCCAGGAATTTTACCTTTTAACTGCCTAATTTGGATATTTTGGCCTCTGAACCAGGTTCAAGTCTGTTGGGACATTTCACCTGACCTGAGCCTTCTTCCATCTTTGGAACACTTGAGCGTGTCTTTGCCTACCCGCGTGGCACAGGGCACGAGCACAGTGTCTGTGTGTGCACCCTGCACCGGGGCTGGGAGGCACCAGGCACACTCCTGCAAATTCCTGTTCCCGTGGCTCGTGGTGACCCTCGCTTATCATTTAAAAAGCCAAATACTGGCTGATTTGCTGGTCACACTCAGCAGTGCTGGCCCAGCTTCCAGCTTGACTCTGCCTGCAGCCCTTAGTGATTGCCTGATTACATCTCCCATTTTTGCTTTTCTTTTTTTTTTTTCCCCAAAACCCCAAAGAAACACAATCTTCTGTTTTTTTTATTGAGAAATACCTGGTTCATATGTTCCTCCATGGGAAGACGACATTGCCACGATGACAAATGTCACTTAAGACCCAGGTCCCACTTGTTCAAACAGAACACAACAACTTGTGCCGGATTTGGGTGGTAAAAAATACTTTTATTTCTGTCTTCCTTATATGTGTCAGCCTTTATGTTATTGACATCATTCCAGTTCCTTTTTAGGAAGGCTTTACCAGAAGAAAACCTGTTTCTTCTCCAGGAAACAGCAGTTCTGACTGGCTGAGCCTCCACAGGAAGGTCCTTCATTCCCCGAACATGTTGCTCTGCACACTGTTCATTCCCCTCGAGCAGCGATACCCGTGAAGGCAAACAGAGGAGCTCCCCGAGAGGTCACGTTCCCCCCGCGGAGCACAGGCAGGAGCAGTTCACAACTGGCTTCCGAGGGTGCAGGATGCTTAATGCTCCAGATCCCACCCCAACATCCACCCGTGCATGCTCTGGGGCAAAACTTAATGTTCAGTCTCCTTCTCTACCAGAAGGGATACATGTATTAGGGTAAAGACCCCCTACTAGCTCACTTAGGAGCTTC
>VZTO01019600.1:8659-29211 GCA_013400615.1 Syrrhaptes paradoxus
CCTCCAGGGACACAGGGCGACTGCTTCCCCACCGCTGTGTCCCCTCAGTGTCCCCACCCCTGTGTCCCCTCATTGTCCCATCCGCTGTGTCCCCCCAGTGTCCCCGCCATCCCCAGCACTTCGTCCCCACCATGCTAACCCCCCCACCATGCCCCTGCGACACCCACCTCCACGGCCACACCGCGCCACTGCTGTGCCCCCTGCCACACTGCCACCCCCACCCAAGGGTGCGTGAGGATTGCCCACGCAGGCACAGCCCACCCGTGGCCCGGTGGCACCGCGGGGCAGGGGACACGGGCTGGCTGACAAAGCTGTGGGCAGCTGCCCTGGTACCCCAGCCCAGTGCTGCGGGGACAGCAGGCATCCCTCTGTCACCTCCTAGGGTCTGTCCCCTGTGTGCAGGTGGCAGGCAGGATGCCAAGGTGAGGAGTTTGGCCGCTGGCAGTCTGAAGACCCCCGTACCCTGCTGAGTTGTTCCCAGCGCCCAGGTGGGCAGCACTACCTCACTCTGTATGTCCCCCTGCCTGTGTCCCCCCACTTGCATTCTCCCCCCCATTCTGGAGGTGCCACCCTCACTCCGGGGTGGCCTGACACCGGGGTCCTGCAATAGGGAGATTGGGGGGTTCCCCAGGGACAGTGGCTGTCCCCAGCCCCACTGCAGCCAAACCCACACACTGGGCAGGCACCCAGCACCACCATGACAAGGGCAGTGTCACCGAGGGGCGGTGTCACCAGCCCAGGTGGGTGGCTGGGTGGGACAGCCCCAGGGACAGGGTGCCCTCACCCGAATGACGTAGCGGGAGGTGTTCCTCTCGTCCAGGCTGACGGTGAGGGAGAAGAGCACGGCGGCACTGTACACCCCCTGCGTCTTGTAGAGCAGCTCGTTGAGGTCCCCGCGGCCCGGGGGCGCGTCCCAGCCGCCGCACTCCCCGATCACCTCCAGCATGGGCCGCGGACCCAACCGGTCGATCTCAGCCCGGTCCAGGCACGAGCGGAAAAACTCCTTGACCTTCCTCTCGGCCGAAGCGCGGGCTCGGCGCCGCACGGGGCGGCTCAGCAAAGCCCGCAGCTTGGCCTCGTTCTGCTCGGCGATGGCCCCGATGGTGCCGTACACCATCTTGTCCTCAGGAATGCCGTGTCGCCGGAGCCAGCCGCCGCAGGCGAAGGAGTAGAAGTCCTGGCAGGGGTCGATGGTGGCATCCATGTTGGCGCTGAGGAAGCGGGACGCCCGCAAGAAGGCTTTCTTCTCCTGGCAGCCCTCCAGGCAGTAGCTGTCCCCTTCCGCTGCCAGGTACTTGAGGACCAACATGCATGTCAAGATGACGCAGAGCCCCGCGGCGAACACCAGCCCTGAGAGCAGGCAGACCTCCCGGCGGCTCCAGCGTGGCAGCCCCCCGCGGCGTTTCTTGGCCCCGCTGCCCAGCTGGAGGGCGAAGCCGTTGGGCAAGGTGCCGCTCTGGTACTTGCTCACGTACTTCACCTCCTGGAACTCGTCGTAGTGGGCTGTCAGTGAGTAGGTCTTCTCCATGGCCAGGGACAGGGGTCTCTGTGGGGCAGTGTGGGCACGGGGGGTTCAGGGCAGGTGGGGGGCAGGATCGTGCACCCTGCGGTTCATGCTGGAGCTCTGCCTGCCGCGTGGAGGTGGCACAGGGTGCCCAGGTGGGTCAGGAAGCTCCTGGAAAAGGCAGAGGAGGAGGCTGAGGGGGGTTTGGGAGGAGCAAAGAGAGGAGGTAGAGGGGGTGTGTGCTTCTTGCCATTATTGCTGTCTGCATCGCCATCCCTGCCTGTGTGCCCCGCTGGTGGCACTGGGACTGGCCCTGGTGCCAGGAGCTTGGGGGCAGCTCTACCCCATGGCTGTCCCCTTTGGTGACGGGGCAGGGTCCTGCCTGCACCATCCCAGAGGGGTTTCAGCCCCCGGCACAGCTCAGTCCCACAAACCCCACGCCCACCCAGCAAGAGCACCCACACCAGGTGGATATTGGGGTGAGCCCAACCTCACACCACACCCCTAGAGCCCTTCCTGGCTGGGGGGGGGACACAGGGCTGCCAAGTCCCCCTGGGTGGGGTACGGAGAGGCGTGAGCAGAGAAATTATAAAGAGGGGCTTTGGGAAGATGTGGGGGGCGTTGGGAAGATGTGGGGGGCTTTGGGGAGATCTGCGGGGAAGGTGCTGGGTGGGGGCTGATGCGGGTTGGGTCAGGCTGTGTGGCCCCGTGTGGGGTGACATCGCGTTGCGCTGTGGCGTGTGGCACGGTGTTGCATTGTGTTGGGTTGGGTCGTGGCGTGCGGTGTTGCATTGCGTTGTGTCAACTGTGGTGCGGTGCGTGATGGGTGCGCAAAGTTAATTCCAGTCCTGGGAAGGGGGGAGCCCTGGACCCCGTGGATGTCTCACAGCATTGCCACCCCCTCACATCCACCCAGCCCCTCTCTGCTGGCTGGTGCCCCACGGACAGGGGGGTCTGGCAGAGGTGCCACGCTGGGGAGGAGGGGTTCTGCCCATAGGGAAAGGAGGGTGGGGGCATAGATGGGTTGCGGGGGGGCTTCAAAAGAGGACCCCAATCCTTGCTCGGTGCAGAATGGCATGCGGATTTGCAGGTGGGGGAGGACAGGCTGGGGACAAAGAGCCGCTCGGGAGGTGGCCGATATCCCCGCGGGGGCTCACCCCTCCAAGCCCCGCGGCCCCCCGCTCCCTCTTCAACTTGGGCAAAGTTGTGCCCCGGCGGTGCCCGTGCCGGGAAGCTGCCGCCACCGGAAAGTTTGCGGGGCCAGCGGCGGCGCGGTGGGGCGCAGGGGGGCCGCGGGGTGCCCGGAATGCTCGGGGAATGCTGCCCGGGATGCTGCCCGGGATGATCGCCCGAGAGATGCTCGCGGATGCCCGGGGGACGCTGCCCGCGATTCACGGAGGATGCTGCTCGGGATTCACGGGGGATGCTGCCCGGGATGCTCGGGAGCTGGTCTGGAGGTGCTCGCCGGGATGATGCCTGTGGTGCTCGGGGGATGCTCGAGGGTTGCTCGAGGGATGCTTGGGAAGGGCTCCCTGGGATGATGCCCGGGATATTCGGGGGGTACTGGAGGGGTGCCCCCCGGACTGCTCTGGGGGATGGTCCCCAGGCTGCTTACCGAGGTACTCGGGGGATGCTCGGGGGATGTTCCCCGGGATGCTGCCCGGGGTGTCCGCGGGTACTCGCGGGTCGCTCAGCGCTCGCTCACCGAGACGCTTGGGGGATGCTCCCAGGAAGCTCGGGGGATGCTTGGGGGACGCTGCCCGGGATGCTCGGGGGGATGCTGCCCGGGATGCTCGGGGAATGCTCTCGGGATGCTCGGGGAATGCTCCCGGGATGATCAGGGGATGCTGCCCGGGATGGTCGGGAGGATGATCCCGGGATGCTCGGGGGCGTGCTCGGGGGTGCTCACCGGCTTGCTCGGGGATGTCAGCAGGCTGCCCGGGGGGTGTCAGCAGGCTGCGGGGGCTGCTGGCGGGCTGGCCCGGTGCTGCCCGTCCGGCTGCGCGCCCCGCGCTCCGTTCCGCGCCCCTCGCCGCGGCTGGCGGAGCGGCGGCGGGGCCGGAGGGAGGCAGCGGGGCGGGGAGGGGGTGGTGTCTCCAGCCCGGCTCTCCCGCAGGCCAGGCTCCATTAACGAGATTATTATGCAAATAGAGAAGCCCAGTGCCACCCGCCAGCCTTACCTCATCCCCGCCGGCGGGGAGGCAGGGCAAGGGGGGGGTCCCCTGGCCCCCCACCTCGGGGGGCTGGCACAGGGCTGGCAGTGCCACTCCGCCCAGCACCCCGCGTCCGGAAACCCTGCTGCCACCCCCCGGCAGCCTGGCACCCAGGAGGGGCAGGGGTGCCATGGCCGGTGGCCTGTGCCAGGCGCATCCGGGTGGCTCGGCACCCCCCCGCCGTGCCCGGGCACCCTGGGGGGCCGGTCCCGTCCTGTCAGGGTGACTGCAAGGGAGAAGGGCTGTGGGTGTGCAGGAGATGGAGCCCGGGAGGCTCCGGGTGAGCAGGTGGACACAGGGATGGCACGGGGTGGCATGGGGAGGGGGGCACGCACTCACACACAAACGCACATCCACGAAGGTCCAGGAATATTAAACTGCATTGCAGATAAATCCCCAACATAAATATCGTGAGCTACTCTGCCACGGGGGGGCCCGGCAAGGAGATTTATAGCCCAGCTATTCCCACCGCCCACAGCAGACCCCCGCAGCAGCCATGGACCCCAGCCCGGCATGGCTGTCCTGCCTGCCACACTCAGGGGTGCCCTGCCACCCTTGCCCACTGTCCCTGCACAGCCCTGGATACTTGGAGGGGTCCCTGGGTCTTCCTGAGTGCTGGGGTGGGAGCCCCGGCAGCTTATACTGGGTGCTGTGCCACATGTGGCACGGGGACCCTGCTTGCCGTGGGATGAGTGGCTCAGCTGGTGTGGGACCCACTGTCTGTCTTGTCGTGTGGGCACCACTGGCTGGCCCCCCGCACAGCCCTCGCTGCCTGGGGGGGCTGAGGCTGTGCTCTCCTGTGCTGGGGTGTCAGGGTGCTGGGCACAGCCTCGGCAAGGCGCTTACTGTGGCACTGAGACACGCGACAGCACGCGTCCAGGCACTGGCACATGTACATGGCCACACACGTGCACACTGACACACACCCCCCACACAGGCAAATGCACGTCGTGCCCCCCCTCCCATCGCAGGCACACACACACACTCACCTGCACGCTCACACATCCTGCCAGCGTTGCATTGAAGTTTTCCTGGGGTACACTCCAGGGTGGGGGGGGTCTGTGAATCCCACCAGAGACGTGCCCCCCCATCTTTGGCATCCTGACCAGCCAGGCACCACCAACCCCAGCAGAGTGCAAGGACACCCAGCCCCAGGTTGTTTCATTTGGGGCACAGGGTGTCTGGCCCTGCCACTCATGGGGGGGCTGGCTGGAGGGTGGGGGCACAAGCCCAGGTGCCGCCACACCAGCCTCCTCACGCCTGGACTTACCCAGCCCCGAGACCTGCTTGGCACCTCGGTGGGAGCATGATGGATGCACATGGGAGTGGGAGCAGGAGGGGGCTGGTGTTATTAACAGCCCTGGGTATTGCTCCAACAGGGCTGTAAAAATTAAAAGCGTGTGGATATAAAATAATGGATAAATCTAAGCCGGCCGCAGAGCGCTGCGGCGTCCCGCAGGAGTTGGCATCTTGAGAGGCTGGGGTACAGCAGGCACGGGATGGGCACCTGCATGTAGATACGAGGGGGGGGGGGGGTCAGGCAGAGCCTGTGCCCACTTCCAAGTGCCGTTTGCCTCCAAAAAATCTCTTCTGAGTGCCCGAGGGGATGCGCGGGCAGTGCCTACCTGTGGAGCTGGCACTGGGAGACAAGCAGCAGCTCCTGAAGCCAGACTGATCCTGAACAGGGATTGTCTGCTGGGGGTGAATGATGGGGCACAGGCCACTTGCTCCAGGACATCCACAAGTGCCACCAGCCTGCACACCCCCAGCGGCAGGATTTGTGCCACGGTGCTAAATACCCCCAGACTGGTGGGACCGTGGGGTCCTGCCTGTCCTGGCGCCCATGGCTCCAACACCAAGCAGGGTCTGGGGCAGCACCCACCTCGCCAGCCCCCCTCCGCCCTGCACATCCCGCGGGCCACCCCGCCGGCATCCTCATTTTCCCCGAGATTAGCCGCGGCGCGGGAGCCTCCGCACACCGCCAGCAGGTGACAAATAAGATTTTTCCACTCTCCCGAGCACCCGGCATGGGTCTGTCATTGAAAATGCAAAGCAGCGCGGTGCCAGCCTCCACCAACCGCCCTCCTCTCTGCCAGCCCCTCGGTGCTGAGCCCCCGGCTGGCCCAATCCTCCCATTGTCACTGCTAGACCCCCCACTGCACCCCCTGCTCCCTCTCATCAGTGCTGGGGTGCCGGGCATGATGCCCTCGTGCCCCGTGGGGCAGGTTCTTGTGAGGTTTCTTAGAGGGGTGCTAGTTTGGGGGGGTGGGAAGCTGGGTGGGCAGCATGGCCCCACAGTGTCCTTTGGGTGTGCCCATGTGCCTGGCACTGAGGGCAGCAAAGCGGGGCAGGGGGCTGCACAGGGGTCCCCATGCTGTATGTGCACACCTCCTCCCCTTCCCCCCCCCAATACCTGTCTGCCCCCAGGGAGGGTGCCCGGCTCTGGGGTGGGCACACAACAGGCTCACCACGGTGGTAGGGGGTAAGGGTTTGTCCCTTATAGGAAACATTTGGCCCAATATGTGCCTGCTGGGGTGGGCATCACCCCACAAACCCCACCCCGAGACACCCCATCCCCAGCACCCAAGGAGGGGGGGAGGACAGGACCACTCCACCCCACTGCTGGGTGCATCCACCCAGCACCCACAACCCCCACCCAACCCTCCCCAAACCCTCAGTCCCCCTAGTCCCCTTGGTCCCCCCTAACCCCAACCCTAAGCACCCTGTTACCCACCAGCCTGGGGCCAGGCACCTCCCCAGCAGCCCCCGGCCCCGCTCCCCCCTCCCGCCACCGCGTCTCCCCTTTGCTATTGTCAGAGGGTTGCCTCTGCCTCTGTCTGCAAAATTAATTCGGAGGTGGAGAGGGAGAATTATGTAAAGTGTGGTTATTCTGGAGCGGCGGGGGAAGCGCGGCTGATGGCAAAGTGCCTTTTTGTGTGTTTAATATGCATTTTTTTCCAGCGGTGCATTTTCAGGCGGGTAATTTGCTGTCTTTTCAGACCCCGATCGGTATCATTTCTCCGGCAATGACAGCTTTTATTTGCACTGAAATGAATGCTGCGAAATTTCCAAGAAATAGCCGAGGCCCTGTTGGCTGCCCACCCCCGCGGGGCCGGGGCACGGTTCCCCGCCAGTCCCTGCCCCACGCAGCCCCCCGGCCAGCCCCTGCCCGCAGCTGTGCTCGGTGGCAGTGCCTGGGGGTGCTGGGCACACGCTTGTGCCAGTTTGCACACCCCGCGTTCATCGGTGTGGGTGCTCCCCTGGTTCACCCCCTCCTCGAGCCCTGCGTGCACATCAGCGCTTCACACCTGGGGGATATATACACCCAATGTATAGACACCCCTCGTGCATACACACACATCTTGTGCCCATATAGACTGCCCAGCACCCCCCTTCTGTGTGCACGCACACACACTCTCACAGTCCAGCCTTATCCCCCCTTAACACATATATCCCCCCCATGCATACATGCCCCCCACTTTGTGTGCCCCCAGACCTCGGCACAGCACCCCTGACCCAGGGCACTCAGCCCCCAGGAGGCTTTGGGGGCCCCCCCAGGTCCCCCTCTCCTCCCCAAACAGCCCAGCCCTTGGGGAAACTGAGGCACAGAGGGGCCAGGCACAGATGGGGACTCTCCTCCCAGCCCTTCACCTGTCCCGGCACCGGCAGCGATGGGTGGGAGCCTGGAAAGCTGCAGGGTGTGTGTCTGTCTGTCTATCTGTGTGTCTGTTTGTCTCCGTGTCTGTGTTCGGGAGGCAGGAAGAAACGCTGTTTGTGTAGGTGTGTGCTGCGTGGGCGTTGCGTGCCGGAGCTGCCATGCCAGCATGCAATGCTGCCTTTGCAGCAGCTGTGCACGCTGTGGGTGCACATCTGTGTGCGCACCCATGTCACCCCCCATCCCAGTGCGTGTGACAGCGTGTCTGCAGGGAGGGGCACACACATCTGGGTGATGCCGTGTGGGCATCTCCAACTGGGATGCTGTGTATGGCTGGGTGTGCTCCCCCCGTGTGCCCAGGGGTGAGGAATGGTGTTGGAGGGTGCCCGGGCGTGAGCAATGCTGCACCCCCCGACAGCACCCTGGGGGGCTGGACACCCCCGGTCACAGGTCCCACGCATCCCTGGTCATGGGTCCCCAGCTGCGGTGGAGCTGGTGCCTGGCACAGCCAAGGTTAACTCTGCCGGAGCCCATCGGCACGGTGTGGGGAAGCTTTAATTTAATGAAGTGTGAGGCTTTTTATGGGCTTTTAATTACGTGGTGATAATTAACATTATAGGCCGCTGGGTCCCGCTGGTGCCCGGCTGCCCTGTGCCAGCTCCCGCCTGTTTGTAAATAAACCCCGCGGGCCACGCAACGCCCACCCCAAGAACCCACCCCCCTGGGGCAGGGTCCCCTGTCCCCCCACCAGGGTGGGGATTTGGGCACACACGTAAGCACAGCCTGCTGCAAAATGTGGGGATCAAAGGTGCTCCCCACATTTTCCCCCTAGCAGCACCCACCCACGCTGTTTCTTCCAGGCGGAGCTGGCAGTGCCAGCCCTGGTGAGAACAGGCACAGGTGGCAGTGCCACACTTGTCCCCCCCACCAGAGCCCAGCCTGGCCCAGAGCAGCCCCCCCCCCACATGCCCAGGGCTAATAGGAAGTGATCCATCAGCCAGCGCTCGGGCACGCTGCCCGCCTGCCAGGCACCCCATGGATTTATCACCCAGCGCACCGGTGATTTCCTGCCCTCCCCACATCAGTAAGGGGGGACGGGGGGCAATGCCAGCTCCTCCACGCAGGTCACAACGGGTATGGGAAGGTGGCGATGCCAGAGCAAGGTCAGGGGACCCAGATGTCTGGGCAAGGCCACCCCCCTCTGCCACCACTTTACTCCTCCCCCCTAGGACCAGGGGCTCAGACTCCATGAGGGGCCCTACAGATGAAAGCAGCTGGGTGCCCCCCACCCAGGAGCACTGAGGAAGGTCTGGGGGCCATACCCCACAGTCACAGCACCCAGCTGCTTCCCACCCCCCCCCAGCCTCATGCAGGGAACCCAGGCATCCCAGCTCCCCTCCCCCAGCCCTTTCCCATTTAATTTTTCCTAATGAAAGGCAGGAGGATGGCGGGGAGCTGGGGCACCAAGGTCGAGGCTGCCTTTAATCAATCCCTGCTGCTGGCTGGGTGCCCGGAGGAGCCAGCGGAGGAGAGGCTGGGGGGCTGCGGGAGGGGGAAAGCACAGGGAAGGGGGGTCCCAGCAGCCAACTGGGGCACCTAGCAGCCAACTGGGGCTCCCTGTGCTCCCTCTAGAACCCCACTATCCCCCCAAAGAAAAGGCACGGTGAATGCACCGCACTGCCCGGCCAGCACCAGGGCTGTGCCTGGATCCTGCCAGGGCAGCTTTAATCCTCTGCAGGAGACACCCCCCCAAAAAAAAACAACCCCCCCCCTGCACCCAGCCCCCTCCCTGACACTGCAGTGGGGACAGCAGGGCTGGGGACGGCCCCAGGCTCAGGCTGCTAAAGGCACTGGGCGAAGGAGGGTGCAGAGAGCCGGGGAGGGGGACCCAGGGGGTGACCTAGAGCTGGGTGCTGGTGACAGCGCTAACCCCGTGCACCAGCACAGTGGGGCCCAGCCCACGGGTGAGCAGCTCCAGCTGGCGCAGGTAGAGCGGGTAGAGGCTGGTGTCGGCCGGCGGCCGCGGCAGATAGAGGAAGCGCACGGCCGGCGCAGGGCTCTGCTCCAGGACCAGTTTGTTGGCGGCACACACGTATTCATCCGACACTTGGGTGGCATTAGCTGGGAAGTTCACAGCCCCTTCCTCCTCCTCCTCCTCTGCCACCCCGGTGGGCAGCGGCCCCCCTGGGGGTCCCCGGCGCGTTTGCCAGTGCAGGCGGGTGACAGCGTCCCAGGGCACTAGCTGGATCTGGGCCTGGATACGCAAGTCCTTGAGGAGTTGGCGCAGCTTCTCCTCCTGGGCGTGGGGCATGGCGCCCGCCTCCACGCAGAGGAAGAGGCGCAGGCGGGCCCGGCGCCAGGCCCGCGCCATGTTGAGGACACAGGCCATCTGCAGCAGGAAGAGGCTGCAGGTGTCGGCGTAGCGGGCGCTGTCGGGCCGCAGCAGGTTGACTGGCCAGACGTGGATGGCGGGCGGGGGGTTGGCAGCCCGGCGCAGCTCCCACGCCTTGTCCAGGCTCTCCAGCTGCCGGGCCAGCAGGACGTTGCGAAGCATCTTCAGGGCGTCAGCCACGATGCCCACATACTCCCGTGCCGACAGCAGCTTGGGGGCGGTGGGCGCCCGCAGCGGGGGGAAGCCCAAGGGGACATCCTCGCGGGTGCTGGTGAAGGCGGGGTGCTGGGCCAGGCTGTCCTGCGGCGCTGCATCGTCGTAGAAGCCCAGCACCAGGGTGTTGGGGCGCATCCCGCCTGCCGGAGAGACCGCACCCGCCTGGCTGAGAAGAGGAGGAAGGCACCACAGCCCTCCTGGCACTGCACAGGTCAACGAGCCCGAGCTTGGCTTGGGCACTGCTCACCCTGGTGATTCCAGACCCCTCAGCATCATAGGATGGTTTGGGGTGGAAAGGACCTTAAAGACCATCGAGTTCCAGCCCCCAGCCATGGGCAGGGACACCTCCCACCAGCCTAGGTTGCTCAAAGCCTCATCCAGCCTGGCCTTGAACCCCTCCAGAGATAGGGCATCCACAACTTAATGTGGAAGTTGCACCCAAATGCCTCCAAGACTCAACTTGGCTTTGCCATTGCCCACCCAACACCTCTCCAAGCTCCAACTTGGCTTTGTTGCTGCCCACATTGGGTGCTTCCAACGCCCTTGGGATTCCCCTTCCAGGTGTCTTTATGCCCCTCACCATTGCCAACATAGATGCCTCCAAACTTGGCTTTGGCATCGCCCATCCAGGTGCCTCCAAACCCCTTGGTGCATCTCACCCCGTAAGGGCAGTGGGTTGGACCCTCACCCATGCCCAGCGCAGGCACCACTCACCGAGGCCGGAGGTGAAGAGGAGCTGCCGGACGCCGTGCCGCACCGAGGGCGCGAGGGTGAGGCTGACGAAGGCCTTGACGTTCAGCTTGTCCACCAGGCTCAGCCACGAATCCTGCTGGGGCTGCAGCGGGTCTGAGGGCAGCATGTCTGGTGGGGAGCGAGAGCAGCATCAGAGGGTCGGGTACCCCACACTGGGGGCTCGCCCTGGTGTGCCGGCAGCAACCCCCCTGCAAAATCAGTGCTAACCCCTGTGCCCTCCCCAGCACCCGTGAGAGCTGGGAGGGTGGAATGAGATGTTTCCAGCCAGAGATATGAAATTAGACATAAATATATAAAAAATACCCAGGCAGCCCCATCCCCCCTCCCCAATTTCAGGCCATTAGTCACCACGGCAACGACGGGGAGGGGGGAACAGAGCCTGTGCATCTGCTGGGGGCAGGGATGGAGACGGCCAGGGCGTGTGCCGGAAGCACGCGTGTGCAAACCAATATGCACCAGGGTGCAAACACGCCTGAAGCACGTGGAGGCACAGCGGCAGGCATGAAGTGAAGAGAGACACGGGCACACACATGCACAAGGCTGTGCTGAGTGTGTGCAACACACTCATGCGTGTGCTGGGTGTGAACAGATGTCAACCCATGCAAAGGGACGGTGCTGCACAGGGGCCAAGAGGAGCCTGGGTGGCTTGTGCCACCTATGCACACTAGCACCGACCGTGCAGGAGCCCCATCTGCACGTGTAGGGATGAATACTCGAGCACACGCATATGCAAGCATGCGGGATATGTGTGCAAGCACACATGTACACAGGAGGCATAGCAGACACAAGCCACCTACGTCCCCCAAACCGTGTCGTACCCAAGGTGCCACACATGTGCCCAAAGCACTGACATTCCCCTGCTGTGCCCTGCCCAGTGGGAGCCCCCCAGCACCACAGCGAAGGGCAGAGGCCACCAGCACCAGGGACGGAGCAGACCCTCACCCAAGTCCTGCAGCTCAACATGGCCCAGGACGTAGAGGCCACTCTTCTTGAGGTCATTCACAAAGTCAATGAGGCGGGCACTGCCCCGCGGGTTCTGCACCATCAGCAGCATCTGTGGGCGCCAGAACTTGACGTGGTCCTTCCGCACGTCCAGCATCAGGAGGTACTTCCGCACCTGGAGGGAGGGAGGGCAGAAGATGAGGAACCCTCCTTCCTTCAATGAATTCCTGCAGGCTGGCAGCCCCAAGGACACACTGCCCAGGACAGAGCTGTCACAGGGACACCAGCTTGGGGACACCAGCTCTCCACCCCATGAGGGGACAGCATTGGACAGGGCTCACCTGGTGGAAGATGAGGGCCTGGCTGATGTAGCCCCAGGTGCTGCTGGGCGAGAGGTAGTGGAGGGCGAGGAGGAGGAGGAGGAGGAAGCCGTGGCTCGCCGAGGCCGACACGGGGCTGATGAGGAACATCATGACGCAGCATCCCGCGATGCCCAGCAGGCACGTGTGCCAGGTGAAGTACCGGAAGGTGGGCCTGGAGCAGGGACAAAGGGACACCCGCTACCACATGGCCCCCATGCCAGCTGCAAGGTGGGCACAGCAAGAAGGGCTGTGCCAAGGTGCCAACCGGCCGCCTCCCCCAGCAAACCCCACTGTGCCAGCACAGGGCATGTCACGCACCCCAGATGCCTGCGGGAGAGGGCACAGAGGGGACATGTCTGTCATCAGGCAGACCCTTGCTGCCCGCCCCTGGCAAACAGGGGCTGTGATGGTCACGGGCTGGGGCTGTCCTGGCACACCCCGGGACCAGGTAATGTGGGGCAGTGAACGGCAGTGCCAGCAGCCGTGGTGCCCGCTCAGCCTGGCGCGGGGAGGCAGAGGCGGGTAGGCAAGAAGCTGTTATTTTCTCTAATTGTTGTTTTTCCTGAAAGGTAATTAAAATCCTTTTCCGCTGCGCTTGATGGAGACCTCAGGATGGGGAGGGGAGGGGGACCAGATGCAGGGTGGGTGAGGGGCCCGTCACCACCCACCCAGCCGAGGGAGTGGCTGGGGGGGGGGCTAGTCCCCAGCCTGGCACAGACACCAGCCCTTCCTCAGGAATGGGGTGCCCTGGGGGACCCCCATGCAGTGCCACCCACCCTTCTCTGTCACCACCTCAGCCTGACCTTGGGGACTCTCCATGCTTTGGAGGCACAGCACCCTGCACCGAGGACAGCGGGCATCACCCAGGAGGGAGACGAGGATCCCCCCAGCCACCCTGCTGTGCCCCCTGAGATTTGGGGTGCCCTGTCAGGCCAGCCCCACTCCAGGGTACCTCCCGCCCCACACCAGGGCTGCCTGCCACACACACTCCTCCTTCCTGGAAGATCTCTTCTCCTCCCCCCACCCAGGACCCCCCTTCCCTCTCTCCCCCTTCCCCGTTAGTTTAATTAGCGCTAATGGAAAGTGGGCTCCATCACCGCTTGGCGAGCTGCCTGGGGGATGCCGGCCGGGCACAGGCTATAAATTACCTCTGGAAAGCCTCAGAGGAGGGGGCGGGTGGTACCTGGTGGTGCTGGATTTATCTGTACCCACTCAGCAAAGTGGTGCCAAGGTGTAGAGACTGTGCCAAGCCAGTGCCACGCTGAGACCCGTCCCCTCCTCCCTTCCAAAGTCATGGGGGTGTCTCTGCCCCTCCTAGTGTCCAGGAGAGGGGTGCTCAGCATCTCTGCCCCACGCAGGGGCAGCAGGCACAGGGATGACAGGGGAACCGCAGGTAGATGGATGGATGGATGGATAACTGCCCAGTACCTGAAGTTGGGGGCCGATGCCCACTCCAGCGCCAGGCAGGCCAGGTTGACGGTGGCATACACCAGGAGGAAGAAGGTGGTCACGACCCCGGCGATGGTATTGAGTTTCCCAGAGAAGAGCACCAGCTGCACAGAGCACAGAGGGGCACAGGGTGAATGCACCCCCAGGATGGCACCCCCCGGGACGGCACCCCTGGCCTGTGGCTGAGCCATCCCTGCTGAGCCTGGGGCACACCATGGTGACGTGCCAAGAAAGGGTACAGACAGTGCCACACAAGCATGAATCCCTGCCCCTTGATGTGATTTATGGCCTCTGAGAGGAAAGGGCACAGCCGCAGCAGGACACCCAGGGCAGGGGGACATGCCAGGGGCAGGGGGACGTGCCAGGCTCCGTGACACCCAGCCCAGGTGCCAACCCACCTTCACTCAGCAGGGCCAGTAAAGGAGCATCACCAGCAAACTTACCTGCACCACCAGCCAGGAGAGAAGCACCGCCATCACGGGGTTCCCACTTGCAGACGTCTTCTTGGCCAGCGCCAGCGCCCGGCCTGCAGGCAGAGGGGGAGGTCAGGCTGGGGCACCCCGGCAGGCACCAACAGGCTCGGCCACCAGCCAGGAGCCCTGTCCCCACCCTGGGTGCTGAGGTGGAGGCAAATGCCAGGGCACACAGGCGACCCAAGCGGGCACATGGCAACCCCTAAAACATCACCCCTCACCAGCAAGGGGGTTCCCTGGGGCCAGGGCTGGTCTCTGGCAGGGACAACCTGCTGGGTGGGCTCTGGCGGGTGCCAGCGCACTCCGGGCACTCACCAAAGAGATCATCCCGGGCTAGGGCATAAAGGATGCGGGATGCCCCAATGAGGTTGCTCATGGCTGCAGAGAGGGTGGCAGCGTAGATGCCCACGGTGACCAGGGGTGGGAAGATACTGATGTCACGCAGGAAGCCATAGTCTTTCTGCAGGAGGGTCCTGGAGAGGGACACGCACATGTTGGCACCCACCTGGGCTCAGGCCAGCATGCCCGGGCACCAGCACACCCTGGCACCAACGGCCCCGGTGAGAGGACGGGTGGCTGTACCTGTTGCAAGTGGCACACATGAGGAAAGCCAGCAGGTTGTAGACGAGGTAGGTGAAGAGCACGGCAGAGATGGTGCCCCGCGGGATGGAGTAGCTCGGGCGCTTCAGGTCCCCTGCAGGCAGGAGCAGGCAGCATTAGTGCCCGCAGGCACAGCACCCTCCTCCTCTCCTCCAGCCACAGCTCCGCTCCCAGTGCCACCCAGCGCGGCATTCCCTGCCCATACCTGACATGTTGGAGCCTGCCATGATGCCGGTGCAGCCATTGAACATCACTGCGAAGACGGAGCTGAAGCTCATCATCTGCCCGGTGGTGTAGTCCACCCCATACCCACCTGCAGGACACAGGGGCACAGCCTGTGACAGGCTGTCCTGGGTCACACAGCCCCATCATACAGCCTCTCCTCGATGTCCCTATACCCAAACCACAGGAGAAACCACCCCAAGGCACCGGCTTTGTGCCCACGAGCTCCTTCCACCCTCCAGCAAGCTCCTGCTGATGTGGAGGTGCCAGAGCCATGGGGGGTCCAACGGCACGGTGGGGACAGCCCCTCCTCACCTCCCAGGTTGTCTCGCAGGGTGGCAAGCGAGAAGCCGGTGAAGGAGCCGTTCTTGGTCTCAGAGCTGTTGAAGTGAGGCAGGAGGATGGGCACCTCGATGGGCCGCGTGGCAAAGAAGCTGATGAGGATGGACCCCAGGACGCCCGTGACGATGAGGAAGATGAGGAAGGTGGCCTTGGCATAGATGGAGGCACCCACGAGGCACACGAGGAGGCAGAGGGCCAGCAGCACGGTGCCGTAGAGCAGCTCATACCAGTAGCTCTGGGGCAGGACGTGGACGCCTGTGCCCACTTTTTGCCCTGGGCACAGACAAGCAGGGATCAGTGGGACTCAGAGGGGGCATCACCAGGAGCTGAGACCCACCAGCATTGTGCCAAGCATGACGGGCAGCAAGTCACCAGCCAGAGGGCTGGGTGAGCCATGCGGGCTATGCCAGGCACGGTGCTTGGCACGCTGGCAGGACACTAGGGCCACTCGGGTAAGGGACACCCGCTGTCCCCTGCCACCACACACAGGGGTACTTACCAGGTGGGATCCCAAAGCTGTCCACCACCGCCTCCACCAGCCCTAGCACGTAGAGGGCACTGCCACACACGTTGGCCAGGAAAAACATGATCCCAATGCTGCCCCCAAACTCCGGGCCCAGGGCACGGCTGATCATATCTTGCTCAAGTCAAGAGAAGATGTCAGCAGCCCAAACCACCATCGGGCATCCCCACCCCTCCCTCCCAGGCCAGGAGTGTCCCAGGCCCAACATGGCATCCCAAGGCACCAGGTGGTCACCCAGTTTTGGCCCATGTGCCCTGCCCCAGCAGCACCCACAGCAAAGGATACAGTAGGCTCCTCCGGCATCCAGCGCCCCGTTGGTGGCGATGGCACACACGGACAGCACCGTCATGCCGATGATGAAGTATGCCACCGCAAACATGGCCAGGGCTTGGTACAACCCGGCATGGCCCACCACGAACCCTGCCGAGGACGGGGGAAAGGCCAGCGTGCCCATTAGCTGGGCACGGACCACCCCCCAGGCAGGGTCCCTGGGCACAGCCACCGCCCAGAGCTCATCCCCACTGAGGCACGTGGGCTGCTCCCATCCCCATGCCCACAGCTCCCCCGAGACACGCCACCACCTTCCCTGCCAGTGTGGGGATGTCCCCACTCCAGGATGCTGCCAACCCACTGTGTGCCCGTCACCCCAGAGCACCTCCATCCTCCTCCCGTGCCAGGATCAGGCCCAGACGCACCCCGGGGGCATGGGCAGCTGGGGGGGCACATCAAAAAAGCACACAAACAGCCACAGGGGCTCTGCTGCCCTCCCAGCCCCAGGGCACAGCAGGGGGAGGCCGGGACCCCCATGCCCTGCTGCCACCCTCAGCGGGCAGGGGCTGCCGGGCACCCCGCCTCGGGCACCAGGAACAAGGGGCTCCCCGCCGGGCTCACGTTGCCGCCCCACTTGCCTGCTGCAAA
Organism: Syrrhaptes paradoxus; assembly: GCA_013400615.1. NCBI lineage: Eukaryota > Metazoa > Chordata > Aves > Pterocliformes > Pteroclidae > Syrrhaptes > Syrrhaptes paradoxus. The sequence continues at coordinate 25,224 of VZTO01019600.1, forward strand.
GCAGGAAGCAAAAGCAGCCCTGGGGCGTCACCGCCAGCCGGGGCATTGCTCCCTGATGTGTGTATCCCCCCCATCCCAGGGACAGGGCACCCAGAGTCCCCCGCAGCCCTGCGCTGGGTGCCGGAGGGCTCCCGGCTGGTGGCAGTGCGGGCAGGAAGGGGGTGCCCGCGGCCGGGGGGAGCTGCCCTATCGCAGCCACAAGCCAGGCCACAGCCGTGCCCGCAGGGAGGGGAGGGGGGGGCTGGGGCACAGGCACTGCCAGGAGCCCTCGGAGAGACAGGCTGGGGTTGGGGGCACCCCCTGTGTTCCCCAAAGGGCTGGAGGGCGCTCAAGTGCCAAAGGGGGGGCAGGCAGGGGGTGGGGAAATAAAGGGGTGCCCTGAAAGCAGTCGGGGGTAAGCCGGAGGGGTGGCTCACCCTGCAGATTTGGGGGGTGTTTGAGGTGTGGGGGAAGCAGGGGGCTGCCGGGGGAAGCCACAGCCCCCCCACGATGTGACGGTTCCTCTTCCCAGCAGCTCCCCTCCCCCTCTGCCCCATACTTCCCTTCCAGCCCCACGGCCCCCCCCCGGACAACACACCCCCGGCCAGGGGGGCTGAGGCAGGCAGGGGGGCCCCAGTGCCCGCTACGCGGTAGGGGTTGGGGGGTCAGAGCCTGTGCAAGGACCCCAGGCAGGGGAGTGGGAAGGGGGCGAGTGATGGCAGGAAAGAGCTCTGCTCCCAGCCCACAGCTCAGGGGTCCTCCAGGCAGGAGAAGGGGCTCAAGGCCCCCCCAGGGCCTAATGGGCCCCCCAGGCACACAGCCAACTCCTGCCCCGGGCTTTCCGTGGGCGGAAAGTGAAAGAGGAAAAGCCTTCCCTGTTCCTGGACCAGGGCAGACACCGCCTGTCCCGGGCCTCTGCCTGCCCCAGGCCGGGCTGGGGCATCCCCCCCCTGCAGGGCCCCCCAGAGGGCTGCCACCTCCCCCAGTCTGTGCCCAGCCTGCCCCCCTCGTTCTACCAGGATGCCCAGTAACAGACTCATAACCCAAACTGGGAGCAGACTGGGACCAGTCTGTGCCCTCTGAACAGCAGCTGTGTGCCCGACGGGGACACCAGGGTCCTGTCCTTGGGACACCGTGTGGGATGGGGGAGAAAACTGGGGGACTGGAGCCTGGGGAGCAGAGGGATCCCAGTACCGGGGGATGGGGGGACACGAGGGCACGGGAATCCTGTTTAGGAAAGGCACAGGAATACTGCCCCAGGGACACTAGGGTCGTGTACTGGGGGCACTGAGGTCTCTAACTGGGTTCCCATCCTGCAGGTACAGCAGGAGCCCTGGGACCCCAGGCCCCAGACTAGAGGGGTCAGGAGGGGACACACAGTCCTGGGACCCCAGCCTAGGGGACATCTGAGGGGGCACTGAGAGGGCACTGGGACACCAGAGTGGGAGGCTCGGGAGAGGGCAGTGGGAGGACACTGGGAGGACACTGAGGACCCAGTCTGGGGGAGATGGGGAGGAGCACTGGGATATCAGACTGGGAGGCTGGGGAGGAGCACCGGGAGTGCAAAGGAGGACACTGGGGCTCCGGACTAGGGGAACTGGGGCTGAGGATGGGGGCTCGGGACGTGGGGGGCTCCGGGAGGCCCCGGGGCCCGGACTGGGGGTACCAGGCAGGGCTGGTGAGTCTGGGGGGGCCCCGGGCCGCGGCTGGGAAGGGGGGCGGAGGGGCCCCGGGGGACGGCGGCACTCACCGAGGCGCAGGAAGAGGACGACGCTGAACATGGAAAGGAGGGTGGGCACCACGACCCCCAGGAAGGTGGGCAGCTTGCGGGGGGCGGCGGCGGCGGCGGCCCGGCCGCGCTCCCGGCCCCGNACGCCCCATCTGCTAGGCCACGCCCCAACCAGCCGGATAGGCCACGCCCCAGCCCCTCGGGTAGGCCCCGCCCCTGGGCCAACCCAACCCTATAGGCCACGTCCCATCTTAGCGGTTAGCCACGCCCATTTGTTGGCCCCGCCCACATTCCCCCGCCCGTACCCCACCTTTACCACGGCCCCTAGCCCCAAATGTACCCCATAGCAGTCCCCCCCCGCCGCCGCCCCTCCCACCTCAACACCCCGACAGTGGACCCCAGCGTCACCCCACACCCCGAATCCCCCCCGCCCTCCTGGGGTCTCCCCACTCCTGGTACCCGGCACTGACCCCCTCCCACCCCGGCACCCCAAAACCGGCCCCACACGCCCTCTGCCCGCGACCCCCCAGCACCCCGGACCCCCTCAAGCTGTCCCCAAGCAACCCCAGGGACCCCGGCACCGCCCCCCCTCCGGTGCCCGCTCCCCGCGCCCCCCTCCCGGGGCCGGCCGGGCTCGGCTGCCCGCGCCAATTACCGGACAATCGGGGCCCCCGGGGGCGCCGTCCCTCCCTCCCGCCTCCCTGCCGCCGGGGCTGGGATCTGCCCGGGCCCCGGGGTCCCACTGCCGCCGCCGCCCGGGGCCGCCGAGCGCTTCGCCAATTAGGTTAATGGGGTTGGCACCGGGGCCGGGAGCGGGGAGGGGGCACGGTGGGGCCGGGCGCGAACCCCACGCCGGCCTCGAGTCCCCGCGTGGGCGCCGGCTGCGATCAGCCGAGCGGTTGACCCCCACGGCGGGAGCCCGTGTCACGAGTGGGGGGGATCCGTGCGGGGACACCGGCGGGAGCGCGGGTCGGCTCCCCGGGGTGCCATGTGTGTCCCCCCACACACACACCCGTCCCCGCGGTCCCCCGTGGGGCGGAGGCGCAGCGTGCCCCCGCGGTGTCCCCGAGGCCGAGGTGGCAGCACGGCGGGGACCGGGGCTTTCATGTGCGGCGGGGCTGTCGCGGTGCCAGCCGCGTGCAGCGCCGCGCCTTTGATGTGCCACTGAAGCGGCATTGTCCGGGCCCCGCTGGCACCGTTAGGGACAGGGGGAGCCGGGGAGGGGGGGGACAGCGAGGCACGGGCGGGGCTGCGGGCAGTGAGGCGCCCCTGCCCCTAAATGGGGACGGGGGGTGGTGGCACCCCCTGGCACCTAGATGGGGATGAGGACACTAGCACCTAATAGGGACAGAGATAGGGGGCGTGGGCACCCCCTAAGGAGGAGAAAGATGGGCATGGGCACCCCCTGTCCCCCAGTGGATGTGGGGACACGGGCACCTCCTGCCCCTAAGAGGGACAGAGGTGCGGAGCCAGGCACCCCTGCTCCCTAACAGGGACGGAGAGGGGGGGCACAGGCACCCTCCGCACCCCAAAGAGGTGATGGGGCTGAGGGTGCACCTTGTCCCCATGGGCACAGGAGGGTGGCAATGGGGGCAGTGTGGGCACCCCCGAAAGTGTGAGGCCGACGACAAGCCAAATTGTAGACACCGGTGGGATCCCCTCCAGCTGGGGAGACGAGTGTGACCCCCCGATCCCTGGGGCCAAAGCAGCCCCCCCCAAACCTGGGCACACTGCCCGCTGCTGCAGAAAAGCAAAGACAGGCAGCGCGTGCCCCTGCCCCACTGCCCCCCACCTGGCACCCCCAGGGGCGAACCCCCCTCCTGCACCCGGGGGGAAACACAGCCTCCGTGGGGATGCAGGGTTCTGGGGGACAGCCCCAGGAGGGGGTCCCCGGGGGCAGTCAGTGCCCCTGCACGGGGCGGCCCGTTCAGCCAGGGTTGGGCTGGCACAGACAGAGGGACCACCCCCCACCATGCCCCCCCAAAGACCCACGCCGACCCCCCCGCAATGTCCGCCTGTCCGCTCCCCGCCTTTGAAGCCCCCGGCGGGTCTCCCACGCCCAGCGCGGGCCCCCCGTGTCCCGTAGCCACCGGTGCGTTCCCACCCGCCCGCTGCCCGTCCCCCCCGCCCAGTGTCCCCCCCACCCGGGGCCCGCAGGAGGGAGGGTGGCGCGGCCGGGGCTTGGCGTGAAAATGATCAAGGGCCGCGGGCAGCGCCGGAGCGCAGCGCCCGTCTGATGCTGCCCGCCCGGAGGCCCCGTCGAACAAAGGCGGCATTGAA
>VZTO01019600.1:29259-109294 GCA_013400615.1 Syrrhaptes paradoxus
CGAGCTGGCATCTTGGCGCGACATTAATGAACTCGCCTGTTTGTGCTCCCCCCTGGCCCCTCTCTCCTCCCACCAGCCCGGGGGGCACCATATATATCCATCCCTCCTTGCCTGCCTCGGGCATTTCGGGGGATCCCCCCACCTGCCCCCCTCCCCCCTTTTGCCCAGCTGGGGATGGAGCGAGGAGGGAAGAGGACACAGGGGGCTCTCCTCCGAGTCTGCCTGGTCCCCCCCGTGCTGCTGTTGCTGCTGCCGCTGCTGCAGCTGGCGGGGGGGGCTCCCCTGGGCCAGGGGCTGTACCCCATGCCAGCCAGCGTCCTGCAAGGTCAGTGGGGCACGAGGACGGGGTGTCTTTGCGGGAGGGTTTGCCTGCGGACAGGGCAGCTGTAGGAGCCAGGATTTGTGGGTTCACTCTCAGGAAGGGGGGGGAGCATAAGGAGGATGCCCAGGTCCCTGGTAAAGCCCCCCAGGGCATGGCTGGACTGGGTGGCAAGCACTGTCTGTGGCACTTGGGGACAGTGGGGTTGCAGGGAGCGGTGTGGTTCACGCCCTGATGCTGACAGCTCTCCCTCCTGCCTGGGTACATGTGCCACCCCCAGGGGACCCTCTGCCAGGGCACTGCCAGTGGCTGCGAGCGGGTGCAGGTGGGCACAGGCATGGGCATATCTAGGGGTGCACACACGGGACACATGGGCTCATGCAGGGACATGCACGCAGCCCCTGGCACACACAAGCGTGCACGCACGGGTGTGCTCAGAGGTGCATGCACACTGACATGCGTGGGCATCTGCGGGCACACCAGCACGGGCTCATCCCTGCTGCATGCCCACATTTGCACACAGGGTCGCCCTGTGCGGCAGACGCACAAACACCCTCCCCACACCGTGTGCCCATGTGCCAACCCCATCAGGGAGGTGACAATTGTGCCTGTCACCCTAGGCGATGCCAACAGGCTGTGCCCAGCCTGACTCCCACTGTGGAGATACGGGTATATGGGCACTGGGTGGACTGGGGACACCCCGTGGCCATGGTGGGGGGCTATGGTGGGGACACAGGGGGTCTGAGTGCCTCGCGTGTCCCCAGCAGCGCTGTCCAGCCGGGGGACGCTGGTACTGGAGGCGGCCCTGAGGAACGCGCTGCTGGCACTGGAGCGGGCGCTGGCCGAGCAGCAGCGGCAGTGGGGGGCCTGCGGGCTCTGTGCCCCCTGCCTCTTCCCCCCCTGCGCCAACCTCACAAACCACTGCCCACGTGAGTCACGGCCGCTCGGCCCCCATGACCCCATCCCAGGAGACCCTACCCAAACAGAGCCCAGGGTCCCCACGCAAAAGCTGCCCAGGGTTCCAACCCAAACCCTGCCCAGAGTCCCTGCCCAAATGGTGCCCAGGGTGCCTTATCCAGATACCACCCCGTGCCCAGGAGACCCTACCCAAACATGGACCCACTCCTGGAGACCCTACCCAAAAATGGCTTTGGGTCCCAAGCACCACCCCATTCCTCTAGAACCCCCACCAAAATGACACCCTGAGACCCTATCCAAACAGAACCCCCTCCTGGAAAGTCTTTAACCCTGTGGGCTTTACTGGGACAGTGCCCTGACTCTCCAAACACATCCCTAACCACCAGAGACCCTACCAAAACACCACCCAGAGACCCTCCCCAAGCAGCTCCCCATCCTCTCCAGATCCTCCCCAGTTAGCATCACCTGGAGCCCTACCCAAAACATTGCCTAATCCCTTACCTCCTTTCTAGAGACTTCCCCCAGACATACCCCAGCACCCAGGAGACCCTACCAAAACATGCCAACCCCGCAGCCCCATCGTGCCCCCTCCCTGTCTGTCCCAAAGCGGAGCCCGGGGTGGCCCAGGCAGGGGTGGGCAGGGGTCAGGGAGGATGCGGGGATACCCACTGCCCTGCTGTTCTCGCAGCACCCGCCATGCCCCCCAGCTGCCAGGCCCTGCTGGATGCCCAGGCACTGCCCGACCTGCCCCAGCGCAACTGGGCGCTGAGCCAGGCCTGTGCCCCCTACCAGCACCTGTGCCCACCCGGGGGGGCCTGGGACGCCTGCACCCAGCTCAGCGCCCGGCTTTGCCACCGCCGCCTCCAGGAGTGCCGTGAGTGGGCACCTGCGTCGCCCCGGCTCCTCCCAGGGAAGAGAGACCCTACAAAAATAAACAGGGCACCCCCTCCAGGGGATGTCCGAGATTGCCTGGAGGAGATACAGGGCATTGGGGGTGGCAGGGGGTGCTGGGGTAGGGAGACTGCGGAGGTGGGGGTACGGGAGGGTGATGGGGGATCTCTGGTGGAATGGGAGAGTGGGGGGGATGGAAGGGTCTGGGGTGAGAGGGGGAGATTTGGGGGATGGAGGCACTGGGAGCAATGTGCAAATTGGGGGGGGACGGGATGTTGAGGGGTGATGGAGAATCTGGGGTGGGAGTGTGAGGGAATGGGACAAGGCGGGGACAGAGAGATTGGGGACACCGAGTCACTAGGGGTGACAAGCACTCCTGGGGTGGTACAGGGATGCCTGTTCGGGATGATGGGGGTTTGGGGGGCGCTGAAAGGAGCCTGGGGGAATTGAGGACAGCAGGGACATGGTGGTGACATCAGGGAGGGGTGTCCCCACATGCCATGACAGCCTGTCCCCACAGGGATGGCAGACGCAGCCCTGGGCCCTGATGCACCAGCAGAAGTGCCGATGCCAGGTGAGCTGGGGTGACCCCCAGGAGCCCACGCCACCCCCCCACCGCACTGACGGGTGCCCCCAGCCCCCAGCTGCCTGCTGGGCTGGGGGGCAGAGGTTAGCGTCGGCAGCTGCCGGGCTGCGGGGTGCCCCCCGCCTGCCGCCCGCTTGCCTCTGTGAGCACAATGAGGCTTGACAGCACGCCTGGTGCAGCCTGACCCCCCCAGGGGCTGCCCACCGCCCCCTCCACCCACCACGGCCCCCCCAGCACGTCTGTGCCTGGCCCCCCTGTGCCCACCTGGGAGAGGGGGTGTTCTGGCAGTGGGGCTGCAGGACCCCCGCCCTCACCCAGGCTTTGTCCCCCACAGGCAGCTGCGGGCACCGTGGGGGCCCCCAAGACAATACCACGGCCCCCCGAGGACGGATCATGGGGGGCAGCGTGGCCCCGCGGGGGTCCTGGCCCTGGCTGGTGTCGGTGCGGCTGCACGGGGAGCTGATGTGCGGAGGGGTGCTGGTGGGGCGCGCCTGGGTCCTCACCGCCGCCCACTGCTTCACCGGGTATGGCGGGGGGGGTACGGCAATGTAGGGACGATGTCCCTGCAGTGGGGTGCGTGGGGTGGCACCCCCATAACTGGCTTCCTCCCACCCTGCCAGGAACCACAACGAGCTGGCGTGGACGGTGGTGGTGGGCGACCACGAGCTGGGCAAACCGGACGCGGGGGAGCAGTCAGTGCCCGTCCGGCGCATCCTGCCTCACCCCAAGGTCGGTGGAGATGGGCAGCCCCCATCATCCCTCCACACGCCCCCAAAGCCCCCACTGACACCCCCCATCTCTTTCCAGTTTAACCCCAAGACGTTTCACGGGGACCTGGCGCTGCTGGAGCTGGCGGTGCCACTGGCCCCGTCGCCCACCGTCAGCCCCGTGTGCCTCCCCAGCAGCCCCGCGGAGCCCGGCCCTGGCACCGCCTGCTACATCGCGGGGTGGGGGTCCCTCTACGAAGGTAGGTGCCACCCCAACACCCGCAAGGTCTATGGGGCACCCTCTTGGTGCCCTCCCCGGTGCCCAGTGCTGATGCACCAAGACAGGGCAGGGGAGTGGACAGGAGAGGGGGGGTCCAGGCAGGGGACCCCCTGTAACGGGTGCCCTGCCCAACAGAGGGGCCGGCAGCCGAGGTGGTGATGGAGGCGCGGGTGCCCCTGCTCAGCCAGGAGACGTGCCGGGGTGCCCTGGGCAGGGACCTGCTCACCAGTGCCATGTTCTGTGCCGGCTACCTGTCTGGGGGCATCGACTCCTGCCAGGTAACACCTGCAGCTGGGGGGCTGCCAGCCCCCCAACTCATAAACCCCTCACAGGGGCGTGTGCCGCAGCCCGGCACAGCCCGGCAGTGGGGCAGAGGTCCCAGCCCAGACTGATGCACAGGCATTACCCCCCCGCAGGGTGACTCGGGGGGCCCGCTGGTGTGCCAGGACCCCTCTTCACACCTCTTCGTTCTCTACGGGATCACCTCATGGGGTGACGGCTGCGGCGAGCGGGGCAAACCGGGCGTCTACACCCGTGTCACCACCTTCGCGGACTGGATCAGCCTCCAGATGGACAGTGAGTGCCACCAGCTGTGCTGGGGGGGGGGGGGGGCAGAGATGCCCAGGGTGCTGCAGGGGGACATCATCCCACGGGAGGGGGTTCAGCACCTCATTGCAGCCCTGCTGCCCTCGCAGCCACCCCCGGCAGCCGGGAACCGAGCTGCTTCGACCTGCTGGCGCTGACACAGCTGCCCCCGGAGCAGCAGCCCCCCGAGCGCGCCCGCCTCTGCGCCTTCTATGCTGGGTCGTGCCGGACCCCCCTGGGCCGGGCTGCCTGTGCCCGCCTGGCCGAGGAGAGCTGCCGCGCCAGGACGAGGCGATGTGGTGAGCCAGGGGGTTGTGCCAGGGAAAGGGTGTGGGGAGGGACCCCGATTCTGGCAGTGTGGGGTCGGCGTGGTGCCAGGGTCATGGCTGTCCCCCTGCACCCGCAGAGCTGCACTCCTATGCCCAGACCCTGGTGGATCTTCTGCGCCGGGCTGGGGACTTCATCCGAAACCAGTTCGACTTCTCCTTCCTCACCCGCACCCTGCCCCAGCTCCTGGGCAAAATCTACGGGCACCTCTTCCCTCCTCGCGTCCGCAGGGATGCTCCAGGTACTCTCCTGGGATGGGCCACCCCATCCCCATTTGGGGTCCCAGTGGTCCCCCTCCGTGACAGTGGTCAGGGCACAAGCAGCCTGCCCTGGCACCCCCATGGGCTCCCCTACCTCTTGTCCCTCCTGTCCCCTTCTTGTCCCCACAGGCTCAGCTGTGGCAGGGGGCCAGCCCAGCCCTACAGCAGAGGGACCCCAGAGACCCCCCAGCAGGTGAGGGGGGGGATGCAGAAACACGGTGGGCCATGGTGCATGGAGGGGGGATAAAGGGTTTGGGGATGAGATGCCCCTGGGTACTGATGTGACATTTGAGGACAGCCCAAAGCATTGGGGTCCTGCTCCTCCTGCAACTGGGGGACACCCAGGGGGAGGTCGGCACGGCTCCCTGAGGGGTCCAGGGCCACCCAGGACCCACCAGGGGTGTGTCAGGTGGCACTGCCCAGGGGACGGGTGGCACTGCCCAGGGGACGGGTGGCACTGGCCACTCGCCTGAGCTCGCCCTGCTGTGCTTGCAGGCGGGGGGCCAGGCGGCCGCCCCCCTTCGCAGGGCTCTTTGGGGCCGTGGGACCCCGGCTGCAGGACTGGGTGGAGGCACTGAGGGCCATGGCGGGGGGCAGCCCCCTGGCACCCATCCCGGATGGGGGGCAGCTCCCCGGGGAGACGTGGCTGTTCCTGCAGGTATTTGGGGAGGGATGGGCTAGAGGGACCCCCTACCCCTCTGGTGACAGTGACACCAGGGGCCAAAGCCCAGCAGTTCCCTCATGTCCCCTACTGACATCCCTTGGCCCCATTGTCCCCTGTGCAGCCATAGATGTGGCACCTCCTTCTCTGCCACCACAGAGGAGCTATCTTACCCTTCCCAGCTGAAACCAGTGCTCCCAGTCCAGCCAGTGCAGAGCCAGCCAAGGGTCTGACCCCGCAGCTTAGGATCTGACCCAACACAGCCATAAAGATGTCACGTGTCCCCAGTGCCCCATTCTGCCACCATGCCCCTGTCCATGCCTGCGGGTGCCCCACTGGTTCCCCACTGCCCACCCTGTCCCCCCTTCCCCTCAGCAGGGTGAGGAGGTGGTGGAGGAGCTGGTGGGACAGGGACGAGCCTTCCTCACCCAGCTGCGGGCAGAGCTGGACCTCAGCACCCTCCTTGAAGCCACAGAGCTGCAACGGGCACCCGGAGAGCTGGCAGGGACCCCCGCACCGAGCCGTGAGACCCGGGAGCCTGGGGAGGCTGTGGCTGGGGGGACAGGGGGGTGTCCAGCCACCAGCTGGCTCCATGCCCCCCAGCCGTGTCCCCACTGGGGACTTCACCCCTCTCTCAGTGGCAGAGCCTGCACGGAGGGAGAAACGGGAGCTGATGCCCACGGAGCTGCTGGGGGTGGAGGAGGAGGAGGCAGGCGCGGGCAGAGGTAGGCACCCTGCAGCCCCCGGCCACTGTGGGATGTCACGTGCCACCATGGGGACGATGGCAAGCACCCCAGTCCCAGGGCTGGTTGTCCTATGTCAGCAGGACAGCCCTTGGCCATACGCCCCTCTACAGGGACCCTCTGCCCTGGCTCCTGCCAGTGTCCCCAGAGCGTGGGTGCTTCTCCCTGGGGTGGGCACCAGCACAGCGACCCCATGATTTGTTCCTGATGTCCCTCCTCCATCTCTCTCCTGACTGTCCCCGGGGTTCACAGCCTGTCCCGGCCTCAATGCGTCGGCGGCACGGGTGGGTGCCGTGCGGGACCTGTATGCCTGGGTGCTGCGGGTGCCAGAGCCAGACCTGGCCATGACCTTCCAGGAGGTGAGCACCCCGTCCAGCAACCCCGAGCCCCCCACCCCAGCAGCTGGGCAGTGCCCCCCCCCAGCCCGTCACCGTCCCGCTGTGCCCCTGGCTCCCCTGGGACTCACCATGATGTCATCTCCCTGCAGATCCTGGTGGACTTGGGCTCCAAAAACGCCAAGGGGCTGTACCGGGCACAGGTACGGGCCACGGTGGGGGGCCACCCCACAGCCTTTGCCGGCCTCGTGGGGCTGGAGAGCGACTCGCTGGCCCGCAGCATGCCCGGCCTCGTTGCTCTGGCGCTCGAGGCACTGAAAACCTAACCATGCCCCCGGGGCACCACACCAGCACAGGGACGGGGCGCTGGGGCAGGGGTCTCTCATGTCCTTCAAACACAGCCCCCTCCCCAGCTCAGCCTCTTCCACCCTTTTGTCCCCCATCGTGCCTCAGTTTCCCTCTTCCCACCAGCACCGCCCGACCTCGGCGGGGCGATGGGGCACTAGGGGGCACCTGGAACATCTCAGCTGGGGATCATAGCCCTCATCTCCCCTAGGACCGCCCCCTTGTCAAGCCAACCCCCACCCCATTTTCCCCAGAGGCTGTTATTTATTTGTACAGAGAAAGGTTTATTTTTCAATAAAGAAGGGCTCTATTTTCTGGTAGCTGGTGAGTCTGTAGCGAGTGCAATGCCACACGGTGCCAATGGGGGGGACTTTCCATGGGGACGTGCTATGACACCCCATCGCATCCCCTGTCATATTCTCCCCATACCCCAAAGCCATGCCCCCCACCCTTGGTCCCTGCCCCTGGCATCGGTGCTGTGCCCAGCATGGCACATACTCCCCACCCCCCCCCTTACCCTCCCGAGCCCCCCCCTCCTGCCCACCACAGCACCCATAGCACAGCACCAGTGCCCACCCCAGTGCCACCCCATCGGAGACCCACATGAACCCTCCTGTGTGCCCTGGGACGGTGGCGAGTACCAGGCTGGTGTCACCTCTGTGCTTGGGCATCAGTGGGTACCACCCTCCCCTCCTGCTCGTGGGGAGCCTGCTGCCCCCCAGCAGCATCGCTGGGGCTGCTGAGTGGTGGGGAAGGGGCTGCTCCTCCCAGTGCCTGGCAGTGCCTGTGCAGGGATGCCCAGACGCGGGGTGATGGGCTGACAACAGTGGGGTCTGCGGGGCCGGCTGCGCCTGCCCGTCTCCCCTTCTCCGGGCGTGGGGGTGCCGGAAGGAGAGGGGTGGGAGCGGGTATCCGATGCCGGCACCCTTCCCCCTCGGCACCTGGCACCATCTGTCTCTGGCTCCGGCCGGCAGCCGGACATCCGCTCAGCCGGGCCAGGCGGGGAGGTGGCCAGGGCCTGGCACCACGCGAGGCCACCGCGGACACCGCATGGGGGACCTGCCGGGGCGGCCGGCCCTGCTCGGGGCACTGCTGCTGCTGCTGTCGGGTGAGCGGGGCCCCGGGGTCCTGGGTTGCCCCGTTGCTGGGGGGGTTTCTGGGTCCCCTCAATGAAGCCAGTGGGGGGTGATGGTGGCAGCGTCCAAGCTGGGCACGAGTGTCCCCAGGGCTGCATTTTGGGTACCGCCTGGCAGAGTCCCAGCACTGAGCACCCCCCGTGCCTCTGTCCTGGCTGTGCCACCCAGAGCCATGTCCCTGCCTGGGCCATCTGTGTGTCTGTCTGTCTGTGCACAGCAGGTCCACATCCATGCCTGTGCCCCTGTGTGCCAGCGTATGAGTCTGTCTGTCCGTGCACGGTGTCACTGTGTCTGTGTGTCCCTGCCTGGATGCACAGTGACACTGCATCCATGACCACGTGTCCCTGCGTATACTGGGTTCATGTCCCTGTGTCCACATCCACGTGTGCCCCTTGTGTGCATCCCCCTCTGTGCACAGTGCCACCGCATCTGTCCCCAAATGTCTGATGTCTGTGTGTCCCTGTGTGTGTTGTATCTGTGTGTCCCTCTGTGTCCATGCCCATGTCCTTGTCCTATGCCCACGTGTGCCCAGGTGCCCCCACGCGTATCAGTCCCTCATGTTCCGTGTCCGTGCCCCCGTGCAGCACAGACACGCAGTGTCCTGGCCTGTCCCCTCCACCCTGCCCACACTGAGCATCCCTGTGGGGTGGCACCGGGCCCAGTACCCCCCCCAGCCCCACCCCAGTCTGCCTGACGCCCCACCCCCAGGTGGGCTCTGTGTGAACCAGGAGGAGCGGCTCATCCACCACCTCTTCGAGGAGAAGGGCTACAACAGGGAGGTGCGCCCCGTCGTCTCCACCGACGAGGTCGTGGACGTCTATCTGGCCCTCACCCTCTCCAATCTCATCTCACTGGTGAGCTCCAGTGGGCAGTGCCTGCCGTGGGGTGTTCCCCAGCCATGTGTCACCCCCAGGGCCGGCTGGGTGGGGGGACCCCTGAGGCCACTGCCCCAAACCCTGGCTGGTGAGGGTTGGGGTTTTGGGCTGGGTGGGACGGCTGCTGGGCATGGCCCTGGCACCTCACTGCCCCATGCTGTCGTTGCAGAAAGAGGTGGACGAGACGCTCACCACCAACCTATGGATCGAGCACGTGAGTAGGGACAGGCGTCACGGCGTCAGTTGTGCGCCAAGACATGGGAAATGGGGTGGCTCAGTGTTGGTGAGGGGGTGACCTGGGGATCCCCCCCTCCAGGGCTGGACTGACTACCGCCTGCAGTGGAACACATCCGAGTTTGGGGACATCCACGTGCTCCGCCTGCCACCGGACATGGTGTGGGTGCCTGAGATAGTTCTGGAGAACAAGTGAGCGGTGCCTCCCTTTCCCCTCCCAAACCTCCCAAGCTGTGCCCGCTGCATGCCCAGGACCCCCCTGCCCCTCACCGGCCCCGGCATCACCTCAGCTCTCTCCTGGCGCAGCAATGACGGACAATTCGAGATCACCTACTCCTGCAATGTCCTCATCTACAACACGGGCTACGTCTACTGGCTGCCACCTTCCATCTTCCGCAGCGCCTGTCCCATCAACGTCGACTTCTTCCCCTTCGACTGGCAGAACTGCACCCTCAAATTCAGGTGCTGGGGGGTTGGCTGGGCCAGGGCAGGGTGGGCACAGGCACCAGGGTGAGCATTCCCGGCCCCCCCATGGTGCCCACTGCTGCCGGCACCTTCCCTCACTGTTGGGGTGCAGCAAGGTTGGGGGTTTGCAGGTGACTCCTGAGTCCATCACACTGGAGGTCAGGGTGGGTGGTGGGCACCAAGCAGCAGCTGTAGCCCCTCATCCCCTGTCCCCTCGGCCGCGGGCCAGCTCGCTGGCATACAGTGCCCTGGAGATCAGCATGCACTTGAAGATGGAAAACGACCCAAAGACGGGCAAGGATTACCCAGTGGAGTGGATCATCATCGACCCTGAAGGCTTCACGGGTAATGCTTGTGCTCTCTGCCATGTCCTGTGGCAGCAGGACACCCTGTATGGGGCTCAGGGGCACACTGCCACTGGGGCACCCTGCCATGGAGACACCCAAGTACCCGGGGCTTTGGCACCCTGGCACCCATCCCACCAGACTTGGAGCTCCCCAGACCCAGGATGGGGAAAGCGGTGCTGGTGAGGATGGGCATGGCAGGGGTCCCCCATGCCATGCGCTGTCCCTTGTGCCCCAACAGAGAACGGGGAATGGGAAATCATCCACCGCGCGGCCCGCAAAAACATCAACCCTGACAACCCCCCCGAGACCAGCGAGCACCAGGACATCACCTTCTACCTCATCATCAAGCGCAAGCCGCTCTTCTACGTCATCAACATCGTCACACCCTGCATCCTCATCGCCTTCATGGTCATCCTTGTCTTCTACCTGCCTGCCGACAGTGAGTGAGCCCTGCAGCACCCGCACCCAGCACAGGGGTCACCCCATGGGGCACCTCCATCTGCCATATCCACACCAGGTCCTGGGACATGGTGACATCCCAATGCCCAGCAGGGGATGCGCTGGTACCAGGACACCCCCTCACAGGACACCATCATTTCAGCCAGGCACCCTGGAAGGGACACACTTGGGGAGAGGCTACCTCATGTGGGACCCTGGGGGACTCCCATAATAGAAAACCCTCTATGGGGCACCATATGGTGGGACACTGGAAGGGCAACCCCAGCACTGGGGGGACTGGGAAGGGGACCTGGGGCAGGGTTTGCCCTGAGCTCAGCTGCCCTCCAGGTGGTGAGAAGATGACCCTGGTGATCTCCGTGCTCCTGGCCCAGTCCGTCTTCCTCCTGCTCATCTCCCAGCGCCTGCCCGCCACCTCCCACTCCATCCCCCTCATTGGCAAGTGAGTCCTGGGCGCCCATGGGGACATTGCAGGGTCCATGCAGTGCCAGGGGACAGCTCTGCCTGTGCCTAGCCCCTGTGGCATTGCCACCTCCAGGTCTGTGCCTCCCACAGGTATCTGCTTTTTATCATGCTTATGGTGACGGCTGTGGTGATGATCTGTGTCGTGGTCCTCAACTTCCATTTCCGCACCCCCAGCACCCACATCATGTCCGACTGGATCAAAGAGGTGAGCAGGGTGCTGGGCTGGGTGAACTCGTGGGTACAAGGGTGGCACCGTGCCCCACAGAGCGCATACAACCATAGAATCACAGAATGGTTTGGGTTGGAAGGGACCTTAGAGATCATCCAGTTCCAACCCCCTGCCATGGGCAGTGACACCTCCCATAGCCCAGGTTGCCAAAGCTTCATCCAGCCTGGCCTTGAACCCCTCCAGGGATGGGACAGCACAGCGCTGGCATTGCATCAGGGCGTCCCGCCTGCGCTGCTCCCAGGGGCTGTAGGCTCAACTTGGGGGCAGAAGGTGGGGACAAGGTGGCATTGCACCAGGGAGGTAGCCAAGGGACCTGACAGCCCTTCCTGTGTCCCAGGTCTTCCTGGAGAGCCTACCTCGCCTGCTGGGGATGTCACAGCCAGCTGAGAGCCTGGCGACTGCCCCGTGCATCCGGCGCTGCAGCTCCGCCGGGTACATCGCCAAGGCGGAAGAGTACTTCAGCGTCAAGTCCCGCAGCGAGCTCATGTTCGAGAAGCAGTCGGAGCGGCATGGGCTGGCCAGCCGCGTTACCCCTGCCCGTGAGCCACAGCCCCTCCATGGGGGCACAGGGATGGGTGGCAGAGTGGGAGTTTCTGGGGGTGGCAGCCCTTCGGAGCCCATCTCACCACCCTCCTCACCCCCAGGTTTGGCACCGCCGGGCGTGGACGCGGGCGAGGAGCAGCTCTACGAGCACATTAAACCTATCGTTGACAGCGCCAACTTCATCGTCAAGCACATGCGGGAGCAAAACAACTACAATGAGGTGGGGGCCATGGGCATGGGGGTGCCAGAGGGGGCTCTCTGTGCCCACTGTGCCCCCCACTGCCTGGTTCCTGGCTTCCTACCCAGGAGAAGGACAACTGGAACCGCGTGGCCCGGACCCTGGACCGCCTCTGCCTCTTCCTCATCACCCCCATGCTGGTGGTGGGCACCCTCTGGATCTTCCTCATGGGCATCTACAACCACCCCCCACCACTGCCCTTCGCTGGAGACCCCTACGACTACCGGGAGGAGAACAAGCGCTTCATCTAGAATTGGGGAGGGGGTCCACGTGCCAGCCCCCTGCTCCTCCCTGCCCACCTGCCTTGGCTTGGGGAAATAAAGCAGGGTGCTTCTCACCACGGGGTGCTGATGGTGGCTGCTCTTGGTGTCCCCCCCGGGCACAGTGCCTGACCTGAGTGCTGTGTGGGTGCCGGGAAGTGTGACACCCCCCCCAGGGAATGGGTGCTGTTGGGTGTCCTGAGTGCGGTGGTCTCAGTGGTGGCTGGAAGGGGTGTTTCCCAGGGGGGAGGCGGTGGTACCAGCCCTGCTACCCGCACTGGGCTGGGCACTCGGGACAGGATGGGCTGGGGAAGGGGATGGACCCCCCCCAGCATGGCACCATCTCCTGCAGAGACGCCATCAGTGCCCACATCACCCCCCATTGCCATGACCCCTCAGCCAGACCCACCAGTGTCCCCCCCCAGCACACTGCAGCACCCGGCTGGGGGCCAAGGAGAGGTGTCTCCTTCCCCGGCTCAGCCGTGGGATGCCTGGGCTCCGATTTCAGGGGGCACAGCTGACATCCCCCCGCTGGCAAGAGGCCTGGGACAGCTGTCACATCCTCTCCACTGAGCCAGGAATTTCGTCCCCCCCCTCAGTTCCCCTAGGCAGGGCAGGCAGGAGTCAGACCCCCAAGGTAGGCATTGCCCCCCAGGCTAACCTGGGGGGGGGCTTGCTGCCCCTTCCCCACCCCACGTCCTGGTGACAGCCACTGCCACGTTGGGGACAGGGCACTGCTGGGGGTGCTTGCAGGGGGCACCCCTTTTCCATAACCCACGGGCACCTGGGTTTCCACTGCAGGGAGATGCATCCTTTGGGGGGAACATGGGGAAACTGAGGCAGGGAGCCCATTTTGCCCCCAGACCCAATTCCACCCCCCCAGCACAAAATGCCAGAGGAGCTTCCCAGCAAACCGGCATCACCCAGCCGGCGGGGGGGTGTGGGTGGTCACCCGTCCCCCCCCAGCCCCCGTGGCTGTTGGGAACAGCTGACGGTGGCAGGGGACAGCTGTCCCATCCCACCAGGCGCCAGGCCCAGAACCCTGTCGTGCGGGCGGCCGAGCGGAGCCCCAGCCGCTGCGCCCCACGGCACTGCCATGCGCTGCCACGGCCTCCTCCTCGCCCTCTGCACCCTGGCAGGTAAGGGGTGCCCACCCTGGGGGGAGCCTCAGGGGGCACCCAATCACCCTCCGCCTTTGCACTTGGGGGTTTGTCACCCCTGGGTGTACAGCGCCATGCACTGTCCCCCTGGGGTGTTCCCATGCTGGCAGCCCACTGTCCTGGAGGGTTCCCTGGGGTGAGCGGGGTGGGGACTATGGGGGGGATGCACACCCCCCTGCTCACACACTGGGGACACTGCTCAGCTGCATGGACGCACCCACAGCATCACGCGCATGGGCATCCCCTCCCCACGCCTGTCCCATCACACCAGCAGCTCCTGGGGTCAGCAGTGGCCCCCTCGTCCCCACCCCAGGGTGCCCTCCCCATGGCACGTGCCCTCCCCAGGGGTGCGCTGCAGGAACCAGGAGGAGAAGCTGCTCCACGACCTGATGGTTAACTACAACCGGCACTTGCGCCCGGCCCTGCGTGGGGACCAGATCATCGATGTCACCCTCAAGCTCACCCTCACCAACCTCATCTCCCTGGTGAGACCCCCCTGGCCCCCACAGTGGGACAGGATTTGCTCCACGCCTCGGGCAGTGGGAAGCAGTGGGGCAGAGGCGGGCAGGGGGCTAAAGCCATCTCCCCCCTTCCTTTCTTGCCAGAATGAGCGGGAGGAGACCCTCACCACCAATGTCTGGATCGAGATGGTGAGACCCCTCCTCTCCAGGCAGGATCCCCACATCTCAGGGTGGCACCCCGTGGGGGGCTGGCACAATAACCTGCAGCCCCTTTTGTGGGTGTCCCCAGTTGTGACCATTTTGGGGGCAGCAAGAGAGGCAGTTCCCAAGCTCCCCCACCTCGGGGAGGACTGTGACCCCCCCTCTTTTTGTTCCCCTCCTCCCAGCAATGGGCCGATTATCGCCTGCGGTGGGACCCCGAGAAATACGACAACATCCAGCTGCTGCGGGTGCCCTCCACCATGGTCTGGCTGCCCGACATTGTCCTGGAGAACAAGTAGGTGATGGGACAATGGGGACATGATCCCACACAGGGGATGGCAGCTGCCCCTTGGGCACGGTTTGGGGCTGAGCCCACCCTTTCCCCTCCAGCATCGACGGGACATTTGAAATCACCCTCTACGCCAATGTGCTTGTGTCCTCCGATGGCAGCATCTACTGGCTGCCCCCCGCCATCTACCGCAGCTCCTGCTCCATCCATGTCACCTACTTCCCCTTCGACTGGCAGAACTGCACCATGGTCTTCCAGTGAGCACCAGTTGGGCATGGGCAGGCACCACAGCCAGGGCCACTCGACAGGTCCTGCTGGGACACAAGGGACTGACACGGGATGTCCATCCTTGCCCCAGGGCAATGAGCCCCAGGGCAGACAAGTGCCACCCGCCCATCCCCTGGCACCTCATGGGTGGCAGGAGGCACCTTGGCCAAGCCAAGAGCCCCAAAGCATGGCTGGAGGTGGCCGGTGTCACCTGGTGCGTGCCAGCCTGTGCCACCCTGCTGTCCCTCCCCAGGTCACAGACCTACAGCGCCAACGAGATCAACCTGCTGCTGACAGTGGAGGAAGGTCAGACTGTGGAGTGGATTGTCATCGACCCCGAGGCTTTCACAGGTAACGCCGCGGCCACCCCCATGGCACAAGAGCATCCCGCTGCGGGGGGCACCCAGCAGGCCTGGTGCTATGCTGGTGGCTGCCAAAAGCAAGGCTGCAGGGGCTATTAGCAGCTCCCACCATTACCTGGGTGTTTAAGTGGAAGCAGGAGTGGGGGAGAGATTTGCTTTTCTAACCCCCCCAGCTCAGGGCTCTCACTGCCTGGCAGCCGCTCCTGGAGAGCGCCACTCCTGGGAGCGTGATTGATGCTGGGAACGTAGCTGTCACAGCCAAACGATGACGTTTTCCATCACATTTTAATTGCATATTGAAGGAACAAAATGCTTTTTGGGCAGCGAGATTTATTTTTTCATTACTGGGCCTGAGCTGCGATCTTGATTGGGAAAAATCTATCGCTCCTGCAGCCGGCGGAAGAAAACAGCACGCTGTCACCCGGCGTCACGCTCGGCTTCCCCCACAGCGCCCTGGGGCCAGGGAGATGGGGGGGACTCCAGCCCCACATGTAACTCACCCTGGGAGCCCCTGAAGAGCTCGGGGTGCCCCATGGGCACCCAGCTGCCCCCTCCAACAGCTTTTTGGGGTATTTTGTCCAGGCACCCTGGCACACTTCACCGTGCCCATCTCCCTCCCCAGTGGTTCTAGCACCCTTCCCTGCGTTGTGCCCACCCTGGGTGCCTTGTGGGTCCCTCCCCTTCCTCCCACCCTGCCCCGCCCCAGGGGGGCTGGCAGCCCCGGTGTACCCAGAGTGGGACTCACGAGGCACCACCGTGTGTCAGAGAACGGTGAATGGGCCATCAAGCACCGTCCCGCTCGGAAGATCATCAATTCGGAGCAGTTCACCCCTGATGACATCCAGTACCAGCAGGTCATCTTCTACCTCATCATCCAGCGCAAGCCACTCTTCTACATCATCAACATCATCGTGCCCTGCGTGCTCATCTCCGCCATGGCCGTGCTGGTCTACTTTCTGCCCGCCAAAGGTACGTGCCAGCCAAGTGACAGGAGGAAAGACTTGTTGTCCCCTCTGTGTTTGGGGACCATCAGTGCCACCTCTCCCCCACTCCCATGATATTTGAGGGGGGTGAATTTCCAGGTACCCCTCATGGCAGGACTTGGCCAGTTCAGCTGTGGGGAGGGGACCCTCTGCCAAAGGAGGGCAATGCCAAAACCCCCGCCCCGTGCCAACCTCTGCCTTCCCCCCTCCTCGGCAGCGGGTGGGCAGAAATGCACCGTTTCCATCAACGTCCTCCTGGCCCAGACCGTCTTCCTCTTCCTCATTGCCCAGAAGGTGCCCGAGACCTCCCAGGCTGTGCCCCTCATTGGGAAGTAAGTGATGTATGGGGACAGGCGTGCAGGGCTGGCACAGGGCTACCACGTGCCTGTGTCCCACTGCCAATCCCCAGTTTCCAGCCCAGGAGGGCACCAAGAGGGACCTTACACGTCCATAGTTGGTGACCCAGCAGCCCCATGACACCCCATGCCCCCTCCCCAGGTACCTGACCTTCCTCATGGTGGTGACAGTGGTGATCGTGGTGAACGCTGTCATCGTCCTCAATGTCTCGCTGAGAACACCCAACACTCACTCCATGTCCCAGAGAGTGCGCCAGGTACCTCCTGTTGTCCCCCCACCCCTCACACATGGAGAATGGGGTGGTCACTTGGGGACCGAGACCATGTCCCTCGCAGAGCAGGGTGGTGGGCATGCCTTAGATAAGTGCAAGTCCTGGCACAAAGAGGGACCTGCAGATGTCCCCAAGGGACCACACTGTGCCACCAACCCCCACTAAGCCATTACCGAGGACTGGGGAGCAGTGGGTACCAACACACCCAGCATCCCGGTGGCACAAGGGTGTCCCACAGCGATGCTCCAGGCGATGCAAGGGGACCCAGTTGCACCCACTGGGTGCTCTGGGTGGCTCAGGTCCCCACGGGTGACACTGTCCCCAGGTGTGCCTGCATCTCCTGCCCCGCTACCTGCACATGCACATGCCGGAGGAGGCACCAGGGCCACCGCGAGCCGCCCGGAGACGCAGCTCCCTGGGACTCATGGTGAAAGCCGACGAGTACATGCTCTGGAAAGCCCGGACAGAGCTGCTCTTTGAGAAGCAGAAGGAGAGGGATGGGCTGATGAAAACCGTGCTGGAGAAGATCGGTGAGTATCCCCAGCGGGCTGGCACCTCCCCGCGAGGCTGGGCGATGTACCAGATGCCCAGGCACTCACCGGTGCCTGCGGTGCCGGCTCTGCTGCCGCAGGACGTGGCATGGACAGTGGCAGTGTCCAGGACTTCTGCCAGAGCCTGGAGGAGGCTGGCCCCGAGATCCGCGCCTGCGTGGATGCCTGCAACCACATCGCCAACGCCATGCGGGAGCAGAATGACTTCAACAGCGTGAGTGGAGGCTGCGGGGGGGGGGTGGGACCCGCATGGGGGGTGGCATTGGGACAGCCCTCAACCCCCTCCCCGTGCTGCCGGCAGGAGAGCGAAGAGTGGATCCTGGTGGGACGGGTGATCGACCGCGTCTGCTTTGTCGTCATGGCCTCCCTCTTCGTGTGCGGCACCGTCGGCATCTTCCTCATGGCTCACTTCAACCAGGCGCCCGCCCTGCCCTTCCCCGGGGACCCCAAGCCGTACCTGCCGCAGTGACACCCACAGGTGCCCACAGCTCTCCTGCTGCAGGGACCACCAGTGCCAGCTGGGATCCCTGCACACCCAGCAGCTCCTGGTGCCAAGCACAACAATGGGGGAGGAATGGGAGTGGAGGGGGTCTGCCACCCCCCGCAGTGGTGGTGGTGGGGAACCGGGTGACACTGGGTGACCACGGTGCGCTGAACTTGGAAGTAAAGCCTGTGGCAGCCTCACGAGCCTCTGTGGCATCATTGCTCCATACCCACCAAAGGAGTTTCTCTTCTTGGGCAGGCTGGGTGTGCCCCCCAAGGGCTGGGACCAGCACGGTGCCCACCTGCCACCTGTGCCCGCTAGCCACAGAGCTCAAAGCCACACAGTCCTGTCCCAGAACCCCAAAAGGATGCTGAGAGATGAGACAAGGGGGACCTGGGGCTTTGTCGGGTGTCTGATGGGCCATGCACCAGTGCTGGCAATGCTGTCACCCCATGTCACGTCACCCCACTCCAGATTCACAGCTTCAAGTCCAGGGCAAATGGGACCCCCAGCATCCCTCAGCATGGCAATGATGGCAACAGGGCAGGAATCACAGACACAGCCCCCATCCAGGGGCAGGGATGGAGCCACCGATGGGATTAGGGGCAGGTAATTCCTCCCCCCATTTATGCCGTGGCTCTCGGGGGGCAGCTGAACTGCTGTCCCTGCTCCCTCGCAAGCAGCTTGAGGTGGGAAGACTCTGGGCCACCAGGCACCCAGACCCCCTCAGGGAGGAGTGCCCCTTGTCACCCACCCTGCTACGAGCTACACGACTCCCTCCCCACTAGCCCTCCCTGCCCCACCAGATCATCTCCATCAAGCACAGCCCCTTCCCCCCATCCCGGCGACACCGCGTCCCCCCGTGCCCCTCACTGACCTCTGGGGCCCCCAGGGCTTTGTCCCTGCTGGCAGGGGACATGAAGGAGGTCAGGCTGGGAGCGGCGGCGGGCAGCGTCTGCTCCTCCGGGGTCCAGCTCACACCACCTGCGCCCAGCTGCAGGACGTGCTGTGTCCCCATCAGCCTGGCTGTCCCCGCGCTGGCTGCCTCTGCTGCTGCTGGGAGAAATCCAAGTGGTTACTGCCTGCAACTGGCTGCCAGAGGAGAGGGCACTGTGGGCATGGATGAAGGAGAGAGGCAAACAGCAGCTGAGACATCACCTTTTGGGCACCTGCAGCCTGGTCATTGTCCAGAGCCACCCACCGGCGGTGCCAGCCTGCCCGTGAGCCCTGCAAGGTGGCTTCTCCTGCCCTGTTCCCCAGAGGCGTGTGATGCCCATGACAGCAAGACCAGGGGGATCAAGGTGGCACCTTGAAGCAGGCAGTGACAGTGGCCACCAGTGCAGGGAGGGTGCCCAGAGAAGCTGACCAAGCACCCAGCGCCCTGGCTGGGTCCCACCTCCTGTCCCCCTGCCTAGGTCACCTCCCATGGGGACAGCCCTGTGGCCATGATCTGGGTGAGGTGACCAGGTCCTCCCGGCCACAGCCTTCTTGCTGGTGAGTGACAGCACTGCACAGCACTCCTGTCCCCCCACAGCCACCCCACGGCCATGTCCTCTGCCCAGCCCCACAGTGGCTGAAGGGACAGGCTGTCCTGGCCGTGTGTCCCCAGCCCTGTGAGAGCCAGGAGCTGTCCAGACCACAGCACCAGGCATGTCCCCAGCCCCTGGGCTCTCCCTCCCCAAGAAGGTGCAGAATTAACGAGCTCCAGTCTGGCTTTGGCCATTTCCCATTGACTTCTGGCTCCCCCTCACCCTGCCGCCAGTGACCAGGACAAGGGGGCTCTGCACAGGGTCAGGGACTGTCACCCACTTCTCCCTGCTCCTCAGAGCTGCTGCTTCTCCCAGGTGAGCTCAGTCCCTGCCACGTCCATATGGCACAACCAGAAAGGGACAAGCTCCTCCAGCCTGCCCGGAGCACGTGGCTGAGCCCATGTTCTCCACCATCCCCACGCAGTGAATTTCCCTGACCTCTGGAGGTCCCTGGTGTTTGTCACCACACCAGAGGCAAGGACAAAAAAAAAAAAAAAAAAAAAGGCAGTAGCCAAGATGCCACAGGCTTCAGGCAGCAGATGTGTCTTGCAGGAACTGGTGGGAGAGCGCCTTGCAGGTCACCCTGCCCAAGCTGGTGGGGGGAGTACAGCGAGAAGGGTCACCCCACTGCTCCCCAGCATCAGTCTCATGTACCCACTGCCCAGGAAGAAGTCCCGAGAAAGGGCAACGACCTCTTCCAAGCATCCCCCCAGCTGCTCCCCTCCAAAACCAGGGACTCCTTTCTGTCTATGGGCTGGGAAGATTTCCTCCTGAGCTCCAGCTCAGAAACACTCAGTGGACCCCCCCTCACCCCACTGCTCCCTGAGCCCCCCAGCCCAGCCCAGCCATCAGCCCCCCCTTGACCTGCCGCAGCCACAGACACCCAGGGCCCATGAGCCCGCCACAGCCCAGCATCCCCTGGGGAAAAAAAATCCCTGGGGCTGGACTCCGGGGCTCAAAGCCCTGCTGCTTTCCCCAAAGGGATCTGAATAAGTTTAAGGATGGACAAAGCCTTCAGGAGGAGGAGAGCAGGGTGGGTCATGACTCACCGCAGATCTGGGGCTCCCACGGCTCCAGGCTTCCTTCTTGAACGAAGAGGATCTGAAACCTTTTTCTAGAGCACGACAGAGGCTCCTTCCCCTCTCCAACAACCCCATGGCTGTTTTTTCACCACTGGTATTTGCAGGACACAGTAGACCACAACCCAAAAGCCCTGCTCAAAAAAGTCTGGCTCCATCCTTCTCCAAGCCACAGGAGGCACCAAACCTGGTGCGTGGCACTGACCCAACATTGCTTTTTCTTCTGACCTCAGGGGAAGTTGTAGCCTTAACAAGGACAAACTCCACGCCTCGGCCAGCTTGCTCCCTTCAAGGCTGAGCAAGAGGAACCAGCACCAAGTTCCTCCAAATCTCAACCACAGCAGCAGCGGGAAGAGAAGAACAGCCCCCCGGGGGAAGGCTCTTCCACAGCTCACTCGCAAAGCGTATTTAAGGGTGAACCCAGCAGGAGTGCAGCATTTTCAGATTTAATAGCGAGCCTGCACTTGTCAGCACCAGCTTAGATGCAGGGCACCAGAGGCGAGGAGTGGGCGAGCACATGAAGCAGCAGAGGTGGACGCGGCGCGCAGCTGGGCACAACAACAGGACCAAAGCCCTAAGCCATGTCATCTGCGAGCAGCTAAATGCGCTGTGGATAAAGGGAGCCTGCAGCTAGTATTTCAGCCCTTGCCTTGCAAGGTTATTTTTGCTTAGATTGCCAAAATGTAATTACAACTAAATCCCCTCCTAACAAATACTGGAGAGCAGCAGGGGAGAGTTGTATTTAAAAGGAATTTTAAGTAGCAGCCATAGTTGTACCTGATCGCAGCGGGGAAAACAAACTGTATCTGGAAAAGAGCATTTGGTCCAGAGCTGGTAACAAACAAGTGGCAAGAGGGGGGGTCTCGAGAAACAGAGAGAGGGATCCACAGCCCGGGGAACTGTCCTGCTCCCTGCCCAGCCAGGTGCCAGCAGGGACAAACTGAGCAGTTAGTCATCGCCGTCAGTGTGCTGAATGCTTCTAGACAGCCTACGACTGACACCCTCGCTGCAGAAAACAAACCCTGCAGAAGACTGAATATTTTAAACTGCTTTTTTCTGCCAGTCCTGGCTGCTTTCAGTCTAGACTTCAATAACAACATGAGGAATTTACAATTGGAGTCAGGAGGCTGAAGGTCTCCCCGTCCCCAAGGCTGGTAATTGTCCCGGACACGGGCCACTGGTTCTGCGGTCACAACCAAACTGGTCCATGCAGCCCCCTTCTCCGGGAGGACTGCGCAGAGCACACAGGGCAGGAGATGCGCCCCAGCTCCGGCCGCAGCCTCCCCTCCTGGGCCCGATGCAAGGGCTCTATTAATAATGAAAGGCAATTGTGCGATTCCCCAAGGAAAAGGGGAAAAGGCTGGAGCTCTTAATGAGCACAATTAGTGTTGTAGTCAAGCAGAATCAGAGGAAATAATTAGCTCCTATTGTTTCCGTGGCATCCAAATTGCAGCCATGCTGGCTTTCCAGGCAACAACCCATCAGTCTAGCTTCACTCTGGGGGAGAGGAGATGGGGTCACTGGCAGCCCCTCTCCTGGTCACAGCTTTCACGCAGCTGTAAGCAGCAGCCTGGGCCATCATCCTCTTCTGCTACACCCCCCGGGGGTCCCATTTCCCAGATGGTCGGAGACTTGCAAACCTCAGCACAGCCCGGAAGCAGGCATGGCCTTGCACTCAGCCTTGGATCCAACACACAGCAGCGAGACACCCAGAGTCAGGGCAACTAAGTGACACAAAACACCTCTTTGTCCTAGTTTAAGGGAAGCTTGCATCCCTCTCCCCAACAAACAGCACTGGGTGCAAGGCACTGAGAACCAGGGAGTACAGAGAAGGGGCAAAGACAAACAAAGCATCTCATTTTCTAAGCAAATGTTACATCTCTATGTCCTCTGCCCACGTCACTCCACAATCAGGGTGAAGTTTGGCCACCACCGGCACTTGGGGTGCTTTGCCGCTTTGCGCAGGTGGGCACCTCAGGGGAAGATCTCCCATGGAGCTGGCAGAAGCAGGCCTCGAGCGTTACCACAGCCTAGAGAAATACAATCCCACCAATATTTAGATAGAGCTGAAAAAAGAGAGACTGAAAGAAACAAAGAGACCCAATAATTTATTGGCAGAGCTGAAAGGGGGCATTTGAAAACCATAGGGCTGACTCTCAACTGGGAAGCTCCTCCCAGCTGCAGAGAGATTTATAATACTGGTATCCCTCAGCAAAAGGCTCCGACGTTGAAGCAGAATCCCAGAGATCCTGCATGCCATGTAGAGAAAGAGAGGAAAGTGCTGCAAGATGTGGCCCCAAGGGCACGCTGCTAATTCAAAGGTTGGCCTCCTGCCCCACTGCTAAAAAAAAGTTTGTGTATGACAAAATCAGCCTCTGTTGTCACTGCTGCTGGAGGGCTTCAGATGGATCCTTCCTCCAAGGAGGAGCGCGAGAGAGTGGCCCATGAGTCCCTTCAGAGGTCGGAGGGCACTGGTGGAGACCTCTCAGTGCTTTCAACACAGAGAGAGGAGCTTAGTGCCAACTCTCGTTCTCACAATGTGATTTTTGTGTTTCGAAAGCTTGAATTATCCCTGGAAAACAGAGGGAAGAAAGAGGTTAAAGGTGTGCATTTCTTCAGCCCACAGCACCCCCCCATTCCACCCACCATGGCTACCAGTGTTGCTACCCCAGTATGTCACTCAAATCCATGCTCATTAAACCTCCTAAGCAGATCTCCTTTCTAATTAGAGACTTCTCACATAAGTCAACCTGCTGCTCCAGAACACTTGGAACACGGGGAAATCCTGGTTCATCCCCACTCATCAGGAAGATAAAAAGTGTAATCTCCTGTGAGCAAAGCATATGATAGACTCTGGAAACCTCCCTGATCCATTCTGGTGACTAAACAACTTGCAAGATCTCTTCCTTCCCAAACATTTGTCCTGAGGAATTCTGCTTGGAGCACAAATATACCATTAGTCCAACCTTCTCCTGCCTCTGGTTCTGGTATTTTGGCTCCTTTTGTCTGCTGTCAGCAAGTTTAGCACTCTAGTCTCTCTCACCTTGAAAGAATATCTAATCTGAAAAGGACATTTCCCTCAAGTTTAAATGGAAGAGTTTCTTCAGCAGCTTTTACTCACACGAGTACAGCCACATGAGCTGCAGGGGCTACTGACAAAGGACAGACCGCTGGTCCACAACCCTCATTTGTATCATCTTGCAGCACACGGCAGCAACTGAAGATGGGGCAGGTGACAGAAACCCGTGTCAATGCTTACTGCAAGCCTGGGAGCAGCAGCAACAGGCAAACCATATTTACACATTAATAGACAGGTGGTGTGGTTTTTTTAAACTCAAATGGAAATAAATGAGGTTACAATTATTTTGAGAGGACAGGTTTGGCAGCTCTTCTCATAACAAGGGCAGGGCAGTAAGTTGCCCAAACCAAACACCTAGGGATGCCCCAGCACATACCACACCAAATCAGCAGGGCTGTGTTGAAGAGCAAAGGCAGCAGCTTCAGAAGTGAGGTGCTCTGCAGGACCGTAAAATCCTGCTTAAACCCTTGAGCTAGCATTGTGTGCTGCTAAGAGCTGCGTGGTAGCTGTAACATCACAGCACAGTACACGCTGGAACATCTCCAGGAGGGGGGCTGGAGAGCTGGAGGAGCAGAAGGAAGTAAAAAACACTCAGAGAGTTAGACAAGTCACTCTGCTATGACATGACAGCAAAAACCACGCTGGAGGCCATCTGCACAAGACTGGGGTTCACCTTTGGACTTGCTAGCAAAGCAGGCTGTGCTGCCATTTGGGAACATCATTCAGGATTCATTAACTGGATTCTGGTTAATTTGCAACAATGGTTTGGCTGTCCATTCCATACTGTACTTTCACCTGTGCCATCCACCTCAGGAGGACAGCACACTTTGGTCAGCTCTCTCAGACAGGCTTCTACATTTCCCTTCCCTTCACCTTTATCTCCCAGGCCCTCTGCTCATCACTACCCTCGCTGCTCAGCATCGGTAACCCAATACAGTTAAGAGCTAAATCCTGTTTTCCTATACACTTGGCACATTTGCTGGCTTCCAAGACTGGTATTTCATGAAGTGAGCTGGTTTCTTCTCCTGGAACATCACTTGAACATCATCTAACAATAACACCACTACTAGGTGCCTGCGTAACATTTTGTAAACACTGATCCTCACAAAAAGCCCAATCTGTGAGGAAAGACAGATATTATTTTCACCCATGACTTCAGAACAAACTATGAGAACCCCGATTGTGCAGAGCTGTGGAGGGAGGTTTTAGGCTCCCCAGCAGCCCCTCGGAGCTCGGCTGTGCTGGAGGAGCTCCACACCACCATGGGGTGGGAACCGGGCAACGTAACGCTTCCTTCCAGCAGGTTGCTCCGCTCTGGCACTCGGCAATGCAGCAATCCCACTTGCCTACAACCAAACACAACTCTCATCGCCAGGCCTCCTGTGAGCCCTTTTTCAGGAAAGGGGCTGTTGTCAGGGAAGTGGGCACTGGAGGGGAAAAAACCATCTGAGCTGCAAGGCTCACAACAGCCCTGAGCTCGCCTTGGCTATGTTCTCTGCACATGGTTGGTTGCCACTACCAGAAGTAGCAGGTGGTTTCATCTCATTAGCCACAGCATTATTATTTCTAAATACAAGAGCTACTGTGTGTCCTTCCTGAACAAGCTTTTATTGACAGACTAATTTATTCTGCTCTAGCCCACTGTCAAGAGCAAAGGCACGTATACCAAGCTCTAGGCGCCTCTCTCGGCGTCCATCACATGGATGTGCTTAGCATTCATTTACCACTCTATATCTGCTTACAGCCAACCCTAGGCAGCAGACCCATGCTGAAGACATACCTCTCAGTCTCCTGGGACCAGGTCTGGGATACAAGTGCCTTGCACAGAGGAAGGACACATTAGCAAATCAGCCCATGGCATCACAACAGAAAATGCTGAGTGAATGGTGACCACGGTGCATGTTGTTGTCTTTGGTCAAAAAAAAAAAATTTGACCTTTGGGAAAGAGCCAGTAGCAGAATGGACCCATAACCAGGCCCACAATGCAACAGAACATGCCAGCCCATGGGAAGAGGGTTGGAAGCTGAGAGGTATGCCGTGAAGTCACATAGGAAGAAAGATGAGGCCCTACCCTGGTGTGACAGAGGGAGGGGGAGCGTTCGATCAGCGGCCACTGCTGTTCACCAGGCCATGAAACTCCTCCCAGGCCCTGGCAAGCCAGAGGGAAAAAAAAAAAAAAAAAGAAACAAAAAACAAAAAACAGCACTTCAGATCAAAGGCTTCTTAACTTTTAACAAGAGCAGAAACATTCAATGGCGTTTGAAAGGCACTTGTCTTCAGAGAGGAAGGCAATATTCTCTGACAGCCCTAGTGGATAGAAGCATCCTTAAAACCCAGCCAAACATCTGACAGCACGAGGCATCTTTAACGTCCTGCACAGACATGAAGCGTTCCCACTGGCTGCTGGTGATATAGCCACATTAATACCCAGAGACAGGTACGACCTTCCCAGTCAGAAATGGAATATCCATTTCCTATGGCTAATAAAATAGCCAACGTTACGTTTTTCTGGAGGATTATCACGTTCCTTGGCTGGTTAAACTCAGCTAGTTACTGGCCTCATGCTTCACCACATACCTGCGTATGCGGTAATCCCCCCCAAAGGGACTTATTTTAATGCCACACAGCTTACATATTACAAAATTCTTCAACGGGGCATCAGAATCCAATTGTTATTAGAAAGTCTCATTTCCTATTGTAAACCTGCATTGTTAATAACGACCCAGTAAAAACACTACAGCTATTTGAAATGAAAATGTTCTCAGATAAGTTAGAGGGACAGGCCTAGCGCTGCATTCCCTGGTGGAGAATGTTACTGACGGATGAAGCTAGCAGACTGAAAAATTGCTGTCTGTTTTACAAATGCAGCATACTGAAAGCCCTCTCAGGGAAAAGATGCTGAGGTTAATGAGCGAATGACTATTATCTTCTGGGATCTGAGACATCAAAGAACCTCATAGCTCTCCACACCCAGCAAAACAGTGCTGGTGCCTACAGCACACACCGAGCCATTTCCTGAACCCAGAAAGTCCTGTGGAGCTGGAGTGACCCTAAAGGGAACCCAGGTCAGTCATAAACCCAGACTATCCTGCAGATTTTGTTGCTGGTATTTACCAGTTACCTCACATTTTGGTTTCTGCATTGCCTCATCAGGCCACTGCAACACAACAGGAGAGTTCAGAAATGGAAATCCTTTACTAGTCAACATCTGTGCCAAAAATGGACCACCAGCCCGGCTCCTACCTGAGCCTCACAGAGTCAAGCTCCCAATCAGCATCTGCAAAAGCAGCTCAGGTATCATATGCTCTTTCCCAGCAACTAAACCCAACTAAGCCCAACTAAACACAGGGTACACTGGCAGAGTGCCTGTCACGTGCACTCTGCAAGACTGTACACCACATACAGGCAAGTCTTGCTGGGAGCCCAACAGAGGGCAAAACCAAGAAGCCTGTCACTGTGGTCTGCAGCTTGTAATTTATGACATGCCTTGCCAGATCACAGGACAGCAAATTCCTCTTTTGAAAGTGCTGAAGGTGAAATCCTAAAAATCACTGACTTCAGCACCACCAGTACAAGCCCAGTGAGTGGCAAAACACTCCAGTTCTTCCCAGTTCAAAACTGCTCTGACAAACCTCCCAAGAAGCAATTCCATAGGTCCCTAAAGTCACAGGCTCCTGTGAACTACCAAGATAAGGATAAGATACCAAGATAAGATAAGACAAGTCCTTATCTAAGGCTGGCTAGGTTTTCTCCCCAGTCTCCCTCCATCCACAGTAGCTCAAAATCCTCCTGATCTTGACTAGGATGGACAAGTGAGTAACAGTCAACCATTGGAGTCCTAAAGCTACGTGGTATCTCCAGCTGACCCTCAGACCATGAGCCCTTGAAACCAAAGGAAATGCGAGGAAGAAAGACA
This sequence comes from Syrrhaptes paradoxus, assembly GCA_013400615.1. NCBI lineage: Eukaryota > Metazoa > Chordata > Aves > Pterocliformes > Pteroclidae > Syrrhaptes > Syrrhaptes paradoxus. The sequence continues at coordinate 56,454 of VZTO01019600.1, forward strand.
GCAAAGGGTGCTGTAGGTGTGACAAGACAGCACAGAGGTCATCTGCGGTACATTAAAACACCAGCCTTCTCTCAACACTCATCTGTGAAAATGCAGGACAAAAATCAAGGGTGAATGGGTCTGCAGAAGAAGGACCAGCTGATGCATCCCACAGATAATGGCTGAGGTCAGAACTGCAATTCAGCTTGACATACAGCAGCATGCTGCTTGGAGGAGAGACAAACCCACAAGTGGCTCATTCTAAGCAAGGCAACGGCACAGAGGCCCCTAAATGGGAACCTTCCCCCCCAACCCAAGTCTCCCCAGACACAGCACTCTTCAAGGGCAAGAAATCTTTCAGGGAAAGGAAAACTGCCTATGTCACCAAGCCACCAAATGGTACCAGACACTGTGGCTACAAATGCCTCCCTCCAGAAGAAAGTTAAGGGAAAGAGAAACTCTTGATGTGAAGCCCTCTTAGCTGCTGAGAACAGGTTGGAAAGACAGGTAATCTCCAGCCTTGTTAAAGTCTCTGCCTTCACCTTCCCTCCAAACTCCCATGCCTTCTATTTCTACCACACTTCCATCACCCATAATCACATCTTCTCTTTCCTCTCCCACAGTTTTCCCCAAACTTGTAACTTCTGTTCTCTGCAGAAGGGACACAAGGGCAGATTATTTGTCAACATAATTGATAATTTATTGCGCCTTTCAAACCCAGGAGTTCCCTGTTCCAACATCCCAGTAACATCATGCACATAGTCCTTCAGCTGCCAAGTCCTTCTCACATAAAGTAAAAGTTCTTCCAGCCAGGAATTTTTAAGCCAAGACCTTCATACATATTATAGTACTAATTACTCCAACTATCTGCTGACTTGACTGAAAAAATCCACCAGGATGTGTCTGCCCTAATGTACCTAAACTATGCTAGTGGAGCAAACTGCTCTCCATTTCATACCGAACAAGACTGCCAGTTAATTTCGTCTGGCAGAATATTTACGACCTGTGACGTGCCAAAGGCACAGTGCCAGCGAGTCTAAGAGGTTATTTTTATGTATAGACATTTTTAGTACCTTATTGCTATACTGTCTGCACAGCGATCAGATACTCAGTGAATTGATCCCCAACACTTAAGTTATTCCCATTGAACAGATGGGAAATGGAAACATTAGCAGGCTAAATAAAGTCAGCCAGAGCTGTTCTTCCACACTCGTTCCTGACCCACAACTGTTCAAACTTCCCACTTACCCCTCCACTGCCCAGGGTCAGGTCCCAGGCCAGGCTCCCTTTACCCCCATCAAGTAAGTTGGGGGAAAAAAAAAAAATACAAAAAGGAGATGCTATCAGAGACTCCACCAAAAAGAGGAAGAGCAGCCACAGCTGTTTCAAGGGACTTTCCAAGTCACCATTGTGCAAGCAGCACTAGCTGTTTTCTAGAACCACCCACAATTTTTACATCCTAGCAGCTTCCCTTCAGTATTTCCCTGTGCAGCCCTCCCTCCTTACCACTTCCTTCCCCAGTTGAAAAAGAAGACAGAGCTAATAGTGCATGCTACTCTCACAACAGTCACGGAGGTCTGTCCCTTCCGCCAGCCTGCGCGCAACCTCCCAGCACAGTGACCACCCACTACACTCTGCAGGTACAGTGTCCAGAGCAGCACAGCCTCTTCCTGGGCGCTCCCCATGTTCTATCAGAGTGTTTGGGGTTTGTTCAAAGCCAGTCAAGAACTTTGTGACAGGCCCGAAAACCAATAACTTTAGAAAATCTGGGATATTTTTCTAGCCTGAAATAATTCTTTCACACATCTGGCAGTGTCTGGCAAATAGGGGAGCCACCATGCCTTCGAAATGAACATATTGGAACTGACTTCCTCGAAACGAAACACAAAATAAATAAGTTACAGTCACTTCTTTGGTAGGAGACACGCCACCAAGATAAGGAAACCTCTTACAAAGTCAGACACTTCTGAATAAAGCATACTACAGTGACAGAGAATGAATCGATGAATCCATCATTTCAAAGCCCAGGTCTACAGAAGTGCTCTTAGACTTGCAGCATCTGGAAATATTACTGGAATTGGAGAATGGAGTGATAAATGAATTGAGACAGTATTGCAAAGACTCAGGAGAAGAGAACAGCTATCAGATCTGGAACCTCACCGCTCTCTCCTCTAGCTCCCAGACTGGAAGGAATGAGGGTGAAACAACGCAGCTCTCTAGGGCTGGCAAGACCCAAGGCAACCTGCCTTCCACTGCATCAGTGTGTACGGGCCCCACTTGCAAACCATCTAACTTTGGACAAGGGTTAACCCTGCCCACACCATGTAAGATACAGTCAAAGACAAGGATGACTCAACTAGGATAGCAGCATTGAGGAGTTCTTCTATGCTCTAGTAAATTAGCAAGCAAATTAAAACCGTAACAGAGAGAGAGAATTAACTGAACTCTGACATTACAAGGGAGACCTCTCACAAGCACCCCACCACCAGCTTACTGTCTCACACTGATCTTGCCAAACTCTTGCCCCTTTCATGGGGATTTTTTCTTCCTCATTCCTCACTTTTTTGTCGTGAGAACCTTGCTCCTGCAGTCTTCTTATCCTTACTCCCTCCATAGGATATCTGCTTGTTTCCTAGCTAAAAATATAGTCTGAGGCCATTTCCTCCAGCTGCCTACAGTGAAATGAACCCAGTGCCAGCGCTATTAAGATCAACTATGCTTCTCATTTACTCGAGCCATCCCATTAGTTATCAGTGGTGACTTTGAAAGGAAAGGAGAGTTTTATACCCTGCTCAGCTCTCACTGCAGCAGGCACTTACAAATAACCGAAGCTTTGTTTTCAGAAAAAGCAGCCTTGCTTTAGAGCTGACAGGACGATCCATAAAGTCACACACCAACCAAAATACTTCCAGACCAGCCTGTTCAGTGGCAGCCTGCTGTATGGCCACAGCTCTGGTCTCTCCTGGCATACGAAGCAATGTTGTTGGACTTGCCTGGGATTCCTGGATGGTACTGCAGGTGAGAGCTCTCAACCCAGGAGATGGTCACTGACCACACAGTTATCAGTGCAGAAAAGAAAGGGCTGATAACCCCAGGCAGGGTAAAGACAGCCAAGCACTTCATGCTGCAATGCTCAAAAATCAAACTTCACAGTGATCGCTTCCCCTACACCCCTGCCCCAACTGCAGATCACTCTCTACAGATACCTCAATATTTTCTACGGCTTCATTAAGACATGACCAGGCTGTGGCCAGCAATATTCTCCTTTCAAAAGAAGCACAGTGAACCTCTTAAGGCAGCAAAAGTAAGAGGTTTTGGTTTTTTTTTTTTTCCTTAATTCCAAACCACAGGGAGTGCCACTGTCCATAACCCACTGCCACTGCTTGACTATGTCATCTCCAGGGTTAACAATGCTGATGAATAGAAACTCTTCAGTGGTTCAGTACATCTGAGCGTACCTCTCTCAGCCCACCTCCGAGGGAACAAAGAGAAGCGACTTCTCTGCAGCTACTGAAACACGGTAGCCCACAAAAAGTCACGTATGTTCTTTCCAGGTGCTCAGCACTGTAACATCTAAGGTACCATAAATCCCCTGGAATTTATCAGAGTCCAAGAGATTGTTCTAGCTCTTCTAGCAAGACTGGAAACTAATACAGACTAGGCTGACCCTTCCACTCACTGGGATTTAGGCAGCTTGTCAATATCACAAGCAAGAGAAAGGACAAACACAGGAAAATTGCAATGAAAGATCTGCTTATCTAGCTAAATGCACAAGCCCCACCACTGAGAGCAGAAAGGACGGAATGCAGAATAGCTCCTTGGAATAGCTGTGAAGCAACAGATACTTTTCACATGCAGCTTGGCAGCACCACTGCTTTCTGAAACAAAGGGGGCTGCAGCCTCACTGACAACTCATGAAAAATGGTGTCTAAAAAGGAGTTAATATGAAATGCAGCATCACAAAAGTAATATATAAAACCTGAAACACAGGGCTTAGGTTCCACAGCAAGGGGCACGCTAGCAATTTCTACAGAAGTGTTCATTTACAGTGTGTCAAAAGCTAATCCAGGTCAATTCACTACCTAAAAGTCAAGGTTTTGAGAAACGCCTGTTCTTTTCTTGCTAAGCATGCTCCCTTCCCTGAAGCACAATCAATGCCAATCAAACCCTGCACATGAGCAGAGCTCTAGTGGAGAGATGCAGCCCATACAAATGAAAAATGCTGTGAGTCCCCCTAGAAAGGCAGCCCTGACAAAGCCTACGGCACGGCTCTTCCATTAGAGCCTTTCATAAAACACAGCCAGAGTGTGAATATAGAACACTGGCTAGAAAGCCCTCCCGAGCCATAAATCACATGGTACATGCGCAGCATAAGTGGAGTTTATTCATGACGGACAGTATTTCAACAGGGGTTGATAGATGGGGGAGGAAAAGGAGCCAGACTTTATGGAGGGCAGAACTAGTTACACAAGAGATTCTTCATTAGTGAGAGAACCTTAATGATATGAAGCACAGCCAAGCAGAGTCAGACTGAAAGCCGGGGCTGCCCTGCTCTTCTCTGTCAGCAAAGCAGGCACCGTTACCTCTCTGCAGCTGCTGCTTGCTGGTACCAGGCGAGAACGGCACAAGAAGTCAGTCCACGCATCACGACACAAACTCCAGTGACAAGCAGTTCTGCTCTGAATTTACACCAGTGCCATTAGAAGGAGATGTTGGACAGCTCTGCAATCCGACTGCTGCAGCTCAAGCGAGGCAATGGAAAAAAAGAGCTCTCATGATCTCCTACATGGCAGAAGGTTAATTGCTTAGATCTACCTCACTAGGACACCACCAAACCAACTCCTGACTATCCCTCCTACCCACAGAAGAATAAGCGGGAGACAAGCCAGTCCACCCCTATTTAAGAATTGCTCCCAGCTGTAATCTGAGCCACTAAACTGGATTCCTAAACCACCTGTTATTCTTGGACAAGCTCATTTTGCACCATAGGTCAGCAGCACAAAATGAAACTTTGATACCATGCAGGAAGAGAGGGCAGCAAGCACGGCACGTTACACTGTTGTAGGGAAATAAGACCACGATACTGGATGCAAGGACTACAACTGCCAGACCAAGAACAGTCACAACTGGTGCTATAGCAGCATTCTCTGTCCTAGGATGTGCTGGTGGCAATAGCTTATAAGGGAAAGGTCACATCATTTTAATTCTAAACTTGCTACACGAACCACCACCACAGCTTTGGACAGTTGGCTCAGGACACAGCTTTCCCTACAGAGACTGAAAGAAGTGAAACCGCTGCCTCCTCGCACCAGAAAACTGCATCACGACAGTCCGCAGCCTGCTACTGCTCAACAGGGGTAAAATATCCCATTACGTGTCCGCATGAGCGCTTTGCTATCCCATAACACGGCCAGAGAGCCGATAGTGCCCTCTCCTGGCAAAAAGTGGATGAGAAATGTTACTGGCAAAATCATGAACACAAAATTTCAACGTTAAGTGGGAACTTTCAGAAACCAAAGCTGCCTGGAAAAGATTCAGTTTAATAATAATCATTTCTCCTTCCCTTCTCTTTCCCACGCACACAGGAGGGAGGGCCACACGGAACACTGGATGCCTAAGGGAAGTTTAAACAAGACCTCTGTATTATTGCCAGTGACCCACACTCAAAATTGGCGCACCAAACTGTTTGACAGCACACTGATGACAGGGCAATTATGCGGAAAGGACAAGCTAGCATAAGGAAAGGAAGTCATGAAAGGTACTTGCACCCTCAGTACAGGCTAGATTAGAAAACTCACTGCTCTATCAATGCCTTATTTATTTGTTTCACTTCTTTTTCTGGGTACACCTTTTCAAGTGCTAATTTAACCAATAAGACCTAATCAGTGTATTGGTTTATAACACGCTCAAGAAAAAAGAAAAAAAATTACAATATTCACCTCTAATTAATACCTATATATGCAATTTTTCACCACTTTGTGGAAAATAAAAGTCACCCTGAATGGCCTGGTATGGTGAGCTATAAGAAGTTTATTTAAAAATGCAGCTGTCCTCTCTGTGTACCGTGATCTTCTAGTCTTGTTAAAGAGCCTCTGTCATCAGGGCCTGGAAGACTTAATATACGACGTTTATTATGATTAGAAATCATTTGTACAGCACTGTAAATTCACACAGCACTTTCCCAAGACCATTTATAAGTCTAATGGCACTATAAATCCCCGTTAGCTTCCGCACTTTATTCCTCAGAATCTCTATTTATTCAAATGAGCTCGTCCCCCCCACTGCAATCTTGTCTTTGAATACATCAAGCCACAGTCCCACACTGGGCTGCCCATCTCCCAAGTGACAGGCTGGGTGGATTGCTAACAAAGCTCTGGAATATACACTTCAAAAAAAAAAAAAGGTTTTACTATTAGAACCCAATGTCCCTAACAACAGCACAATAATGACACAGATATTTGGCTTTCAAAGAGCGCTGGCAACAATTGCTGCTGTTTGTATTACTGCTCACTGTGAACAGCCCCAACGCACATGAGCACTCCTCTCAATTCTTGCGATTTGCATTAAATTGCTCTAGCACGCATGCAACCAGCAGCCGGCCCTCCCCCTGCCACCACACGTACTTGATGCTGTCGGTATGTGTTTTATATTCCATGATGGTGTTGGGAGGTAGGTTGAGCACTCTTCGTAACGTATCGCGTATCCGGGCTGTCGTGGCCTGGTCGCTGGCTGTCTTGTTCCATATCGAGATAATATCCTCCTACAGAATAGCATGTGAGGGGTAAGCAGATGGTATTTTTTGTAGCCCTGCCAAATGGAAGCATGTGCCAGTTCTCAGAACCACTTACCTGGAATCGCACAGAGACAACGGCCCCACAGATTTCTTCCCCCACCATAAACTGTTCTCCCAACATTGCCAGAATGAGATTCTCCCAGCATCGTGACGCTAAGCCCTTTCGCAGACGGATAATCCATTTACCACCATTTTTGTTGGCATCATCCTGGAAAGAGGGGCAAGAAATCAATTTGTTTTCTTCTAGATATTTTTCTGCTTCCCACAAGACACCAGAGCCCCAGACAGGAGCAGATATTGATTGGGTGGGGCAAGGGACAAAATGGAGGTATCTTCAAGCTAAAGCATTTTGTTTCTCCCCCATACAAGCAGAGACAGAACTACACCACTTACTTTGAATACAAAGTATTTGAAACAATGACTCTCAGCATTCCAGACAAAGCCATATGCACTGAAGACTTGAGCTCTAGCGTTTTGATCACAGTAGCAAAGACTAACACCAGCCCACCAATCTGCACACAGAACCAGAGGCAAGGACCCTGAAACTATTCCTAAACCAGAGACCGATTCCCCCTCTGTCTAATCCCTTGTACATCCTATCACTACACTCCCTGATCAAGAGTCCCTCCCCATCTCTCCTGTAGCCCCCTTTAAGTACTGGAAGGCTGCTATAAGGTCTCCTTGGAGCCTTCTCTTCTCCAGGCTGAACAACCCCAACTCTCTCAGCCTGTCGTACAGGAGGTGCTCCAGCCCTTTGACCATCTTTGTGGCCACAAGTGGGCTCACAAGTTGTGTTAACACCGAAAGGACAGGTCCTTTCTCTGGGAACCACCAACATCATCACACATCACACAGCTGAATGTTTGTTTCAGACTGCAGTGACCCAAAGAAATAACCAAAAATGGGAGAATAAAGAAAAAAATTTATGCTAAGTACCCAGCCTATCACCTCAGTACTGTGATTCCGTATGTTGCGCCTGAAAAAGGGCTGAAATTGCTACAGACTTCCCTGCTTCACAGAACACACACCTATACCAAACAACAGCTCCTCCTCTGTGCAGAAAACTGTGGCACTCCCTTGTACAACACTGTAGCTGGGAAATCTTACAAGGTGAGAGGGGAAAAGATTCCATCCAAAGCCAAAGAGAAAGGCAGGAACAAGTTAAAGAGGTGGCAGTTTGGAAGGGAAAGGGAAGACAGGTCTAGGACAGAAACAGAAGAACAGAGGATAAACTCAGAGGGGACTGCACAACACAGGACATCCCTGGCCAAATCACCAGCAATCCCCTCTGCCAAGCTGGGACAAACTTTAAAGATGCTAGGCAAGGCAGCCCAACCCTTCTCAATGAAACAAAGTCAGCTTTATTTTAGCCTTAAAGCTTCTCTAGGGCTCAGATAAACCTAAACATTTGTGTGCCCTCAGAGACAGCAAGTGCTAATGAAGCAATCCTGAGTAAACACGGGAGTGCCAGCACAGCACCAGCATTCCCCAGCCTCAGAGTTTTCAGGTACGTGCTAACGCCTGCACTGAAAGGGGAAGGGCTCAGCTCCAGAAAAGGCTCAAAGCACGACAGCAGCCACATGCACGGTGAAGAATCCAAATCAACACAAGTTTGAGGAATGTGCCATACTCCCACGAGATGCAAACTACTTTCTGATTAAGTGTCCTTGTTTTCCAAGTTGTGAACATCACACTTTAAGAATTAAGAAGTGTAAGCTTCAGCCTTTAAGCTGGGATGTGGGTTTAACTCCTCAAAATTTCCACAATGACTAACGGAGGTCAGAAGAGAAAATGGTATTGCTTAAAATATTCCAAAGGTGGTTTAAGCAGGTTCAAGGCTAGAAAGAGAACAGTGATCAGGAGGCAGATGCTATATTGTGTGTTTTATGGTTATTGTTAGTTTTCTTTCAGGTTAAACAAGCTTGGGTTCAGTCAAGCATTTGATTATCCTTTACCAGAATAACAACGATCTGCAGCCCAGTAAATCACCAGGGAACATTATGCTTAGTGCTTCTGACTTCACCCAGAAAAGGCACAGATGGATCGAGAAAAAGATCAGAGCTATGTATACGCATATATGTGCCTACAAGAATGAGAGTAAGTAAGGGTTATTTTGGAGGACAAAGGAGTATAAATAAAGCAAGCAGCAAAGGGAAAGCCAGCAGCAAGATCCCAGGTTGTCTTCTATAAATACAAGAAGAGAGTGGGACCAGAAGTAAAAAACCAAAGAATCTCTCCACCTCCATCTTAAAATAGCTACATGGAAATGCTTTATAGAAATTCTGGCATCATTAACTTGTGAACTCTCTGGTTAACACATTATCAGAGCAGCTAGCTCACTAGGAGACTGAAGAGGGTTAAACGTTTTATATAAATTGTATTTGCCGTAACTGGCTATAAAACACCTTGCTTAAAATAATTGCCAACTAGGGTCACATATAAATTTCTCAGGACCAAGCAGCACAATTAGGTACTTCAGAGCAACACATAAAATTCTCATACTGTAAATGGTATTGGTCATTGCTGGAAGCAGGCCAGGAACTGGAAGAATGATTTGCTAGGCAAAGATTTTTTTTTAACAGATTTGGACAGGAATGAACAGAAGCAAACTAAGTGCTCTGGGACAAAAAAAGCAAACGAATGACTAAGTTGTCTTTCTATCTCCAGCTCCACATGCAGCTGTAGGCTTTTAACCATATGCACCTCTTCCTTCCTTGTCTGAAAAAAGGAGGGTTGGTTTCTTACAAGCTTTGTTGAATTCCCCTTACAGAGGTCCAGCCCTTCTAGAGGAAAGCCCCACACTGCTGTCACTGAACAAAGTGACAAAATAAGGGACAAGTGACTATATTAGGAGACACAGAGCTTAGTTGGGGTCTCCTCTTTGTCGGGCTCCAGGCAACATTGCCCAGAGATCCTCTGGACCCACAGGCAAAGGCAGTTCTGCACCCTTCGGGAAAGTGCAGCTAACAACTCTCCCCATCTTCCCTCTCCTCTGCCAGCAGGTCACAGAACTGCTAAGTTACAAGGGACAGAGTTCCAAGGACAAGTTTAGAGGAAACCCAGAAGAAAGGACTGCACCCAAGAGAAGAGCACCTTCACTGTAGAAAGTTCCCTCCAGAATACTCTGGGAAAATATCAAGGCAGAAATAAGACCTCCAACTCACCTCCCACATGGGTTTGATCCCCTCTTTGAAAAGATGGAAGTCACTATGGCCTGTCAGGTCCCCAGGACGTACCATGTGACTGTAAAACCGCCAGAACTGCTCCACCTGCAATGACACGAACCACACAATGAGGCTGCTCAAACCGTTTACAGCCAAGATTCCTACAGAAAAAGCCTTCCACTTCTACACCAGCTGGACAGATCTTCTCTTCTGTTCTACTTTCCTGGCACAAGGGTGATGATTAGGACACCCCGAAGGCAGCGCTAGGATCAGAGCTTGGGTGCCTCCATTACCAACTGACCACTTCAAATATTCAGCAGTTGCCTCTGAAGATACTTGGTGTTTGTCTGAAGAAACCTGTCCTAAGATAACTGCTGCTCTGCAGAACAGTTCCAAACATCTCTTGTAAATTCTACTGCCCAAACTTTCAATTAGTGGACATGCGTCAAGCGCATCAGCTACAGCCAAGCCTCTCTACACGACACACATTAGCCCGGCATTAACCACTGCTCTCTGCAATCATGGAGACTGCAGGAGACTCCAAATGAGACATTTTTTGTATTTAATTTTACTGTGTCCAGGTTTTAAGATAAAAGACGCGTTCTGGTGCTAGTTTAAGGATCTTAAGGCATTATTCAGAGCTTTTATTTAAAGAGCTCTTATTTCCTTTTACAATCTGCCATGGTACACTTTCACCAGTTCCCATTCTGGCACCCCATGTCTACTTCAGACAATCTGTCCAAAAGACATGGGAATTATCTTTTCTAATTCTTAAAAATAACATATTTATCCTTTGAGATTCCCTGGATGAGTGAGGATTTTAGAAAGGTTGGCTCTTTAAAACAAAACAAGGCACTGAAAGAGATTATACAATTACTACATTTTGAGAGGGCTCTACTCAATAAGCCAATAGCTATTAAGCAGCGAAGCTGGAGAGGTCAAACACTATCCCAAGTACTTTATCAGGGACCTTAATGACTTGGTCAGCACTCGGAATTCTGCTCCAGTCTCTGACCTCTGCCATCCAAACAGCAATACGCTTTTGTAGCCAATAAAATTATGAGCCAAGACTGAGGTGGGGTCAGAAGAAATCTATTTTTGTCAAAGACAACCAAATGTAGTGTGGAAACTAAACGCTTACACCGAGTGAATATGCCCTCTAGTGGTTAGCATTTGAAAGCTTTCAGAGCTGTCTACTGAAAAGCAAAGAATAAATCTGAACCCAGATTTAAACTCAGACAGTTCTTTACGAAGCTTGTTCTTCAGAGTTTAGAACCAAACCTATTATCAGATCTTCCGACCAGCCTCCTTCCATCCTAGCTGGAATCTAGCACTTCCAACCCACAATAGCAACCATAAATTCTTTACAGAAAAGAAGAGACAACAGAATGTGAGGTTTTTCATCTAAGAAGCTAAAAATCAATGTTAAGTCTACACTGATTTAACAGACAGACTGAAGAGTTATTGCCAGATCATAAAGCAGCAGACACATCCTTCATTCACTCAACGAAAAGTACTTGCTCCCACAGGGGAACAGGAGCAGTAACTGCCCGTGATCCCACAGGCTTAGAGCTATTCTTCCTAATCTTACCCTGTGTGGATGCAATAACACAATCCAGCTGCCCGCACAGGCATATTTTTTCAGCCTCCAGAACAGATAAAAGGATATGTTTACAAATTCTCATATTACAGAAGATAACTGGTGGGCAGAACTGATACTTGCAAGGGACCCCAGAAAATCTTGACAAAAATACTACGTTTAAAAAATGAAAAAAGAAAGCAGCCAACAAACCTCTCAGCTTTGAGAATGGTATTGTATGTGTTGTCTCTACAAGGGAGACATGTTTTGCTTATGTATATCGGGATCTTAATGATGGCTTTCCACTGCCAGTACCATGCAAAAACACAACACTGCCTTTCCAGGATACACTCAATTTATTCCAGGAACAAACAACCACAAAGAGTGGAAAGGGAGAGCAGTTTGCGTTTTAATGAACTTCACTGCAACTCCAAACTGCACCTCAATCATCACTTCCAGACAGGCAACAGAAAACGGGCCACCAGCTGCTGGTATACACAGCACGCCAGGTGCTTGTTCCAAACAAGTCTTTGTGATGGAAATATGGGTGCTGTACAGCCTTTGCTTCACGCCTACACTGGATGCAAAAAAGCTGTTCCTTTCTTCTCTTGCTTACCTGTCAAGCTCTGTTCCAGCTAGCAGATTTAAGCTACATGGGAGTTCTTTTCATTTTCTATTCTTATTCCGGCTACCACCATTACTGCAAGCACAGATGTCTAGCACAGGGCAGAGCACAACGGTTAAGACATGTCACCTGTTGTAGGTAATTCAAGAACTCATACGTAAGTCATGGCAAATCACTCACTCTCCCCTGATCCTGACAACAAGAGGACAGCCCACACGCGCATACACCCAGCACACAGGGAGCAACCCAGTAACAAGGACCGCGCCATGCCCAAGCGACACAAGGACAACAGAGATATACTCACGGAGGCAAAGGTGCCAATCTGTTTGATGTTCTGTTCATAACTTTGTGAGCTGGTAGGCCTCCCGGGGGTTCGTCTGGAGTACCAGAAGGTGTAATTATACTGCAAGGGGTGCTCAGCTGGCCCTGGGACCACAGCCTGCAGAACAGAAAAGCCTGCTTACCCCTTATACGCTCCTCTAAAGGGGGAATGAGAAAAATTACATTCACAGCATCAGAAGTCTATGTGTTCCTGCCCTCACAGACTGTAAAACAAACAACGGATCCTCATTTTTACAGAAAAATACTCTTTCTGTTAATGGTCTGAAATGGACCATTAGGCTAACAGCAGCTGGCTACTTCAAAGCATATTACAAATTTGCAGTGCAGAGCCATCGCTAAATAAATAGTAACTTAAGCTCAGGAGAGCACCACAAAAAAAGCTACCCATACTAAACCGTGATTCAAAAGCAATTACAACTCTTTGGTGACACCAACTCCCTTAAGCAACCAACACCCTAACACTCTGGGAAGATTAGTCTGTCTTAGAACTTGTTATGTCAGCTTTGGCAGAACCCATAACTAGCATGGGCAGTGATCATTTTCCAATTTCCAAAACATCAATTTCTGATTAAAAAGACTTCTAATGAGCATAAAGGAGGCTAATGAGAACTCATTACCCAAAAGTCAAACTGACAGAAAAAATCCCCATCTTGTATCACTTGATATTGTTACAGGAGTAACTAGGGTTTAAATCTCTCTGCTCCTCTGTTCTATAGTAAGTTTATAAGGATTGCATTCATTTAGACAGAACAGCTTTCCTAAGCACAAGATATAAAAACCAGGACGGGTATATGCCTTCTTAACTAGGCTACACTACTCTCCCAGAGACCCTGTCTTAAGAGTTATTTCAACAGCAGCACAAACACAACCTGGTAAACCAACCGCAAGCCACTACTCCCCCATCAATCGGTCTTTCCCCTACACACTCTTACAAAAAAAAAAATGGGGGGGGGAAAATAAAGCTTTCTCTCTCATTTCCATTCAAAAGCCCTGCAGAGCACCAGCGACTTTTGTGAAGGGAGCACTCACCCCTCAGATTACACACCTCCAAAAACTACATAAAATTATCCAAATGCTAATGTTGCCTCTCTGTCTTCATTACACCAGTAACAGCGCATTAAGCAACCACAGCCCACCAAGATACATCTTCCTTATCCCTGAACTGAGGACGCTCCCACACCACGCTCTAGCAATGGAACGGAGGTGCCAGCACCATACCTTCCTCTTCGTAGTACTCTGTGGTTTCTCTCGATCATTCTTTTCCTTCTCACTGTCTTTCTGTGTGTTATTCTCCTCGTTCTGGTCATGGTCTCCGCTATCATCATCTTTCAATCTGATAAAGAAAAAGAACAAAGCAAGTGAGTCTTGCATCTCGCAGCTGAGAAGTTTCACACCAAGCCCCAGTACTCTCTGCCTCGGAGCTCCCCTGCGCTATGAGGACCATCAGCACGTGGAAATCTGCACTTGACAACCGACACAGTAAAAACTACTACTGCCCAGAGCCCACCACAGGCATCTTAGGCACAGACTTTTAAGCAGAAACAACCAACAAAACGCCTTTTTAGAACAAGCTCAAGCAGTTCGTACCAGACACTGATCTGCCATGGAACAACCCAGCTACTTGTGAGGGTCCCAAACTTCCCAGGAGGCAAACAGGGCGACCCTCCCCTGTAACCGCGCTGCCTCCCTCCCCCCAGCCCCCCCGCTCCCCTCAGCACAGCCGAGGCAGCCCCTCAGGGGGGCAGACACCGCACCAGCGCCTGCACCCCCCCGCTCTCTCTGCCCGCCCCATCCTCTGCAAAGGGCCGGAAAGGACGAGCGAGAACCGGGGCCAGAAGGCGGCGGGCGGCGACTCCCCGGCCGCCCGCCCCACGGCGAGAGACGCCCCGCCACGGGCAGAGCCCGGTGCCGCCGGACCACCACCCCCCCTCGTCGGGCCGCCTCCCCTCAGGGCCAGGCAGCAGCACCCGGGCCGGGCTCGCGGGGCAGGAATGGGGCTGTACGCGGCGCCGTGACTCATCGCGTCCCGCCCGAGCAGCGCCGAGGCGGCGGCGGAGGGGAACCCCCGGAGAGAGCGGGGCCGCGCAGCCCCCGCAGGGGGGTGGGGGGTCAGGGAGGGCCGCGCCGCCGACTCACGCGTCGAATTTGTTGTTCATCGTCGCTCGCTGCCGCCACCTCCGTCCACCTCAGCGACTTCCGCTCCGCCGAGTCCGTGCTCCAAAGCCTTCCGCCGCTTCCGGCAGCGCGGTGAGAGCCGCCCTGCGCTTCCCTCCGGCGCCATAAGCACGGAGCACGACGGAAGGAACTGAGGGGAAAGTACGCTCCCGGTCGCCATCTTGAGAGCGGCCTCTGGCGGGACGCGCACGGCGGGGCAGCCGCCATCTTGAGTGTGGCGAGCGGGGCAGAGCCGCCATGTTGGGTGCGGCATGAGGTGGGGGCCGCCTCCAGAGGCGGGAAAGCGCTGTGAGGCGAGGTCTGGGGTCGAGCTGTCCTCTCACACGACGCCCGCTGCAGAGAGGCACGATCAGTGGGTTCACGTACCTCGCCCTTTTATTGATAGTGTTCATTTTTCTCTGGTAAATAGTTTTAGGAGTCAAACAGCCACTCTTTAAGGGGTCTGCCCACCTCATCTCCTGTGGTGACAGGTGAGGCCCAGACTGGCCACTGGCCCATGTCTCTTCCTTTTCCCTCAGAGTATAGCGAGGGATGGCACAGGTCTCCTACAGGTGATCCCCACACAGGCCATTCACCAGTGTCCTTGACTCCATCCTGTGAACAGATCTGTCAAGATCTACACCTCACTGCTCCGGCTGCTGACTCTCCCTAGCATGCCCTACTTGAGACACAGATAGGGCCCAGGCAAGAGGAGAGGAACAAATACCATACCAGTGAAGAGCATGCAATGCCTGGAGTGTTGGTAGATTATAATGGACAGTTCATAGAGCGCAGGGGAGATAGTCCCTCCTCCAGCATCTCCTCACGCTGTGTGGATCCATTCCCGGGTTACTCCATGAGCAAAGCATCTTCTCATAGCATTTTGCAAACCTCTGACCAGTAATTTCTGCTGTCTGGCAGAATTAGTACATGGATTTCAGACTGCTGTAGTTTGTTTCTCCACCAACTTACGATATGGAGAGAGTGAGAGAAAATCCATAGCTTATAGGTCAGGAATATGAAAAAAACAGGCTATTCTTGATCGTACAAAACAGAAAAATATGTTGGGGAAAATTAAGGTATCCTACTGAAAGACAAAAGGAACATATAGGGATCTTTTTCAAAGAGTCAAAAGCTAATGACTTAAATTGCCAAGATATCAATTGCTCTCTTGAAATTGCCCAGTGCAAGGGCCAACTAATTATTTTGGGGTGAGAAACAGGGTCACACTGTGCTATCTCCTACAGAATAGCTTATTTAGAAATTATTAGGTACTTTTAAAGATTGATTTTAGAGCACCAGAGGATGCAATAATTACAGTAATCAAAAACTTGATGAAAAAAAAAACCAAACCCCAAACCCACTGTGTTGAAGGCTTTACACTGATCCAGGACCCCTGACTTTGATCCTGATTTTCTCAAAGACATCTTCCCCCAAAGCCACACTGGTCTTATCTGTTGGGAAGACCACCCACGTGAGGTTGGATATGATTTAAAGCATTCCATGGCTACAGAGAAAGCTGCATTGTTAACTTCTCTTGTAGGCTATGACCCTTTGTTACACTGAGCTCACATCCAGCCTGCACTTGGTTTGCGTGGGATTACACAAATAGCTGAGCCTGCAGGAATCAAGATGCAGGAGTCTAACTGGGAGATCTTTCTTCAGGCACCTTTATAATGAGTGAGGGAAATATTCCATCCTGTAGAAAAGTGCATAATCAGCACAATGTAGGAGTCTCTCATCTGTCAATTTCTCCCATAAAGGGTTAGCACAAAAGCAATGAGTCAGGCGTGATATTCCAGCCAAGTGCAAAATTAATTGTGAGAGTATCAGCTGTGTAAACCTCCCATCAAACCTAGTGCAGAAATTGCAACTTCCAGTAGAAAAAGCAGAGTTGGAGATAAGGAGGATGAGCCCATGTCATGACCACATACAGAGCTATATTTCACCTTTCTCTCTGGCAAAGACCTCAGTCAGGCAGCAAGCTTCCTCCTGGAGGTGGGCTTCGAGATTTTTCTTCCCTGGTCCTCGGTTCCTCAGAGTCATCAGGCTGAACCGCCTCTGCTGCTTCCGGGTGTTCCTGTTGGCAAAGATGATGCCTGCAACAAAATGGAGAAGGGCTGAGGAGAAGTACGGGACTGGCTTCTCCATAAGCAGGACTGGTGAAGTCATAGCAGTTCAAAGATTTACCACCATGAGTCTGGAAGGATCCCTGGCAGTATTTAAACACAGAAGCAGAGATGTTTATGCTGTTTTTTCACATGTACTTGATCCTTTTTGTGGGAAAGAAGTTCCAGGTCTGTCTTTCCTTTTCTGCTCCTTCACCTAGAACCATGCGCTCAACACATGCTGGGTCGTACTGGCTGACATTTTTACCATTTTATACATTTTACCACAAAGACTTCTTGAGATAGCTTGGGAACATGCCCAGTAACTAAGAACTTCCCAGGCTAGGCACATATATAAATAGGAAGCACATTAGTTTTGTGTGCTGAATGTATATTTGGGGCCCAGTGTTTGAAAAGGACATGCAGCAGTGGTTCTACAGCATTCATCTTACTGACAAGAGCAGCTCATCTTGAAAAGAGGCATTGAGAGGAGATGCCAACCCCATTCTCTGAACAGCTTGTTCTGCTGAAAACATTTCAGTACACACAACACCAGAAAGTGCTGTAGGGCCTCCCATGACATCCCTGAAAAATGATGCTGCAGGTCTCTCACAGAATTCTTCTGCATGCCCAATCAAGGCATCCTTCACTGCTTTACATCCATCTAGCACCATCACTGGTGTTTTCCCTAGCCAGAGTGTGTATGTATTTCTGTACATCCTGGTGACCTAGAAAGACAATGGTGACATAAAGATATGACACAGTTACAGAGAAGCTGCGTCTCCCTTCCACATCTTAGTGGTTCTCTCAGGCCAGAGCTCAAAGACCATTTCTATTAGGTAAGGGCTGTTTTGCATCCCTTGGCATTGCCCAAGAAAAGGATGGGAGAAATGTCATCCTGCTATCAGGAAATAAAAGAGGTTGGAGTCATGTTTCACTATTAGAATCTTAAAAGGCTTTCACTGTTCTTAATGCATTGCATTGTTATTTGTGGCTGTTATTATTCATGTATCTGTAGTTTATACAGCCATCAGTGCAAAAACCATGTCATGGTATCCCAAAATACTTCAATGGGTTTTCTTCCATTTATATTGCCCCACCAGAGGTGATTGATGGATGCTGCAAAATCATAGATATTGCTTTTGGTATCTTTCTGTGATTATTTGTTTTCCAATCATACAGCTTTTTCAGTGTATCAGTACTTACACAAGGAACAGCCTTCATTGTTAAAGTAGAAATTATTGTTGTAATTAACGTGTGCAGCCATTAGATGGTAATATTTGCTCACTGTTGCTGTGAGCATTGTGCCTGCGAAGTCTAGCGCAGTGAGACAGTTAAGCCAGACTTTTCAAACATAGCCATTGATGTGGGGTATCTCATCTGAGATATGCTGAGTATCATGAGCTGCCTGGGAATTACTCAGCTCCTACAGATCCCACTGATTGCCACTGGAGTTTGGGTTCTCAGGAGTTCTGCAAATCAAGTCTCTGGCACCTGTAATTAGAGACCAGTTCTGAACACTTTGACCCTAGGTAGGTGAGCAAGATGTAATTGCACAGTGTGAGGGAAGACAAGACAGTGTTACCTTGCTCAAATATTTAGGATTTCAGGTGGGTACAACATCAGCTGGCCTGTGGCTGTATGGAATAGGATGTAAGGATTTCTGAACATCTGTTTCAGGGATTTTAAAGTATCAAGCAGAGAGACAAATAAAGATCGTACCTGCGTGTGGTTTTGTTGTTACATATATATGTACACGTAACAGACATGTATTGTCACATATGTTCGTATATGTAACACCAAACCACATGTAACTATATATATATTTATGTAACTATGTATACAATGTGTGACCTTCTGAGCAGTGACAGCACTTTGGTAGTATATGATTGACATATAAAAGATGAAAAGGTGTATCTCTGCTCTAGGGATTTTCAGGGACATGGTGAAAACATGCCATTTGTAAAGCGGCTACGAGTTTGACTAAGCACACTTTCCATGTGTCCTGGCTTCTGCAGCTTGCTCTTAGGAATCCACTGGTAATGTTGTGTTGCTGACCTCACATATGTTGCTCAGGAACATCTATAAGCAGGACTGCATTTCTCTGGAGGTGGGTGCAGGCCTTCTCCTTTGCAATTGTTGGAAACAAAGATACAGCCAGAGATGGGGTCATGGCATGAATCCTTCCTGGCTCATCCTCCAGCAGCACATGGAGAAAGGGAAGGGTCCTGTGGGTCTTGTTTGGCAGATGCAGTGTGCAGACCATGTTAAGGAATGTCAGTACCATTGCTAATGTCTTTCTTCTGTGTCTCTACACTGTCTAAGACCAAAAAAAAAAAATCAGAAAGCCAGTGTGTTGATACTCTACTGTACCAAATACTACATAAAATGTGACCTAGCTGCAGTTCTTTGCAGCTACTTGCTCGTGTAGCTGAATGGATTAAGATTTTAATCTATCCACTTGGGTGTTTTGCAGCACACACCAGCTCTGATGATTACTGACACTTGCAACACCCTTGCAAAAAAAGCAGAACTCCGGGGAAGAGGAACTATTGTCTCAGCGCAACCTTCCAAATTGTAACACCACAGGTAACAAAGCTTTTCTGTGTGCTTTCCCCCGCTTTCCTACCCCCAACAGCAAGGACTGGCCTGGAGCAGTACCACCTCCAGCATGCTGCAGTCTCACCTGCTTTGCTGCTTCTGCACCAGCCAAGGGCCTTGTTGCGCCAAGACGTAACCAGCCAATGGCAATATTGCCAAAATAAGGGTTACAGGATTCAGTCCTCAAGCAAGTAAGCTTTGGTTTCTGCCTCTCTTTGATCAGTTTTGCTTATTCTTCCTGTTTCATTTCCTCCTTGTAGCTTGTACTGTAGTAACAGGATTTCCCAGGCATTACTTTTGATGGGGCAACTGTTCCGTGATTTGCACTATTTGCAATTGTTGCTACCAAGCCCTTTCCACTCACGGCTAATCCTCTCTGAAGCCAACAGACACAGTGTGGAGGACTACTCGTGCAGTNAGCAGGCTAACAGTTCAGACTGAATCCAGGAAGCAGCAGAAAGATGCTTTTACCTTCTATCCAAGGATACATTAGGAACAAAAAGGATCAGTACCTTCAAGAATGTTCCCTGGTGAATTTGCAAGTCCAGTGTCCACAGCTTGCCAGTCAAGGGGAGAGGTGTCGGTCCTTCCGGCAATTTTTATATGTCCCCTGTAGATGTTCAGGAATATCAGAGAAATCCAGACACAGAGAAAGACAAGAACATCCACAAAAAATTGACTTTTAGAAAACATTGCTGTCCTCATATCCCTCCTCACTCAATTGTGACCTGCTAGCCCCAGATCCACACCCCACAGGCATTAGCCCTAATGGAGCACTGGGACAGCACAGGAGAATTAACCATGTCTGGTCCCAAGTGAATGCAGCTGGGCCACAGTGGAGTGTGTCGCTTGAATTGTGCACAGAACAAGCAGGAAGAATGCATCAGGTGGACTGAGATGGGCCACTTTTCAGCTGTCACAGTGAGAACAAAGCTGCCTGGACATTAGCTTAGACTTTAAAGACCTGGTTCAATTCCCTGCTGTGCTACAGATCTCTGTGATTCTGAGCAAGCTGCCTTGTGTAGTTTCATGTTATTACCAGTCTGTAATCTATCTATAAGCAAGATGCCTTGAAAACAGTAGTCTTATCCCCTTATTTTCCCTTTTACCAGGGCTCGATCTAGCAACCACAGAGCTATAAAGTAACTGATTTATTTGACTGATCTAGTGGAAAGCCTTCCATTTGCAGTTGCAGTAGTATTTTTCTGCTGGGTCAGCAGCCTGAACACACACACCTGCTGGCTGCTGCCTCACCAAACTGAGTGAGAAGGTGGCCAAGGACAAAAGAGGCAGGGCCACACCTTTTGGCAGACTCACAGATCATTTTAGCTGCAGCATGAATCTTTATCTGTGTCCTCTCTGTTTCCGAAGCCCTCCTACTCGAGCTCCTAGGGCTGCTGCTGTCACAAATATATTCCCAATTAACCACTCCAGTGACAGTAGGCAGAGGACTACTCTGTATAGAAATTATATTACACTGTCTGGTGACTGTTTCCTTCTAATGCACTAAAACATTCTCAGCTAATGACCTAATAAGATTTTCTAGGTAGTAAATGTATGGATGGCTCAGGGATGGAGAGATATAATAATTGAAGAACTTTATGGAAGGCTGAAAACAAATCTAATAAATTTGGTTCTCTTTAGAAACAGTGAAAATAACAAAGCATTGCAAAACACTACAAGAGACCATGAAAAAAAAAAAAAAGCCC
Organism: Syrrhaptes paradoxus; assembly: GCA_013400615.1. Classification (NCBI taxonomy): domain Eukaryota; kingdom Metazoa; phylum Chordata; class Aves; order Pterocliformes; family Pteroclidae; genus Syrrhaptes; species Syrrhaptes paradoxus. The sequence goes on from VZTO01019600.1 coordinate 77,508, forward strand.
AGGAATTGCCAGCACTGTTATCTCCCCCAAATCAAACCTTCCTCTGAGAGATTTTTTTAGTTTTGTCCCTCTTCAGCACCAGGAATTTGAAGGACTTTGGGGGTGTCTGCCACTGCTTGGCAGACACTGTACTGGGGGAAGACAGCGGTGTTCTGTAAGGGAAGAAATATTCTGATCCCATGTTGCAGCTGGCTGTTAAGGATGGGAGTTTCCCCTCTCACTGAATGTGCAACAGACAGCACTGCTGTCTCCTCAGGACCACCCTGGGAGAGGCCTTGGCAGCCAGCCGTGCTCAGCAGCATGGTGGCAGGGACACTGCACTCTCTACTGTCATCTTACAGGCTTGTTACTTATGTGCCCGCTCCCTCTACTTTCATTCCAACTCTCACAGAAAGGAAGAAAGAGTGAATATTTCTTGTCAAGGTGCAAGGCAGCATGACGAAGCTAATGGGTCTGCGTGAGTCCATGAATCTCAATAACTCAAAGATGTGTTTGTCGGCTCACAAAGAGTAGGAATTTCCAGTTGGATGCAGTTTTACATGTTTGTACCTTTACACTTCGTGCTGACCTTGGTGTGCTCTCTGAGAAAGCACAATCCAAGTGGTTTTGATAGTGACTTCATTAGTCTTCCCTCTTCTCTGGGATAAGTCAAAATATGGAGCAGTGCCCAGTGCAAAGTGGTCATTGCGGTCTCTGTTCCTGCCAAAAAGAAGTCGCAGAGAACCCAGACCAGGTTGTCCTCATCAAATTGCAGAGCTGGGGTTGCCTTTAATCTTCAGGCAAGAGAGGGGTGAGTTCAGAGTACAGCAGACATTACAACATATGTGGTCATTAACTCCAGATGACTTCAGCAAACAATGGTTTGCAGAATCTCTGATTTTCCAAAGCAAATAAATATGAAGAAGAGTAGGAAATAGTAATAATATCTCAGAAGTCTCTGTTCATGTCTGAACAAAGTATCCTGTCTTGTAGGCACTGTTAAGAAGTGCTTTGAATGATAGCAAAACATCAAGCTGGAAGTTTTTCAGTGGCAGATGTTTCTTTCAAAAATCTGCTGATCTGCTGCGTTCAGAACACTGAATGAGATTTTCTTATTCCAGTGAAAGTGTTAGGACAAGTTTATGGAGTCCCAGTCCTCCACCACTGTCCACCCATGCCATTGTGTAGGGGGACAGGGCACTGTAAAATCCCTGGAAACTGCAACTGTTGTGTGTTCCTTCTTTACCAAAAAATGTGCGAAACATGCAAGCTCCTGACAAGCAAAAACCTTCTTGGAAAGATCTGGGAGATGCTTCAGGAGCCAGGGCTAAATATCATAAACCAGTAGCAAACGCATAGCAGCCTTTATTCTTTCTACTTAAATTCCTAGCAGCTCTCTCAACACATTCAAATATCCAAGATAAATTTTGGCAGTAACATCTGCTATTAATTTTACCAAGAGATGTATTTTGGCACCATGAGGCTGGTTCAGTTTCAGGACTCTGATTAGCAGCATCTAAAAATGTATGGCTAGAGCACCATTAGGAAACATCTGAAACACCTAATGTGAACGACTACAAAAAAAAGAACCCTTTGATTATCAAGAAAATTAAGATTCAGAGAAGACAAAATCCCAAGAAATAATTTCTTCTTATCTGACAAACAAGGTTTTTATATACTTTTGCCACAGTGCATACTGTCAGCTAGGATCTAACTGCTGCAGCAGCTGTCCAGCAGCCTTTTATGCTTTGCCTGTTTTATCTGTGGATCATGCCTGGATTCTTTATATTTTTGAATTTATTCGTATTGATCATTATTCCTTTTCTGATGTTTATTTTTTTATTATTCTTTCTCTTGTAGGATTCCTCTGTTTCAACCTTTCCACATCTGCAGGATATGATCTTCAAGCAGTTGTTTAACTGATTCTCCTGGAAACAGCAGCAGAGAACCAAAGGTACTTGGGAGATGGTACCCAAATTAAACATGTCATTCACTGATCTTCTGAATCGTGTTCTCTACATGATACCCACAGAGAAATAATTGCTGTGAGCCCGGCAAGAAGACTAATCAATATTATCCAGGCTGTGCTGTGTAAGGTTGTACCACTGTCTCTTTTGATGGTGATAAAAGAAAAAAGCAGCCCACAGCCAGTGAAGGCATGCAATAGAAGCAGTAATCCCGGCAGCTTCGGTAGTAAGATAGGTAATTGTAACAGCATGTCCTGTCTGAGACTCTAATCACAAGGAAGCAGAAATGAAGTTTTCTAAAGCAGGGAAGAAATTATGTCCTTTTAACTGCCTTTTTTTTATAACCTTGCACTATTATTGCAATCAATATTTTCAAGAAATTTCAGTTTCTTCATTCTTATATCTTGTATAGCGATACGGTCGACTCTGCATGCTCTACTACACAGCAAAAAGCTACACACAGACAACAAATCCCTCTGAAGGAATTTTGAGTGCTAATGTGTGACATCCAGTTTGTTCCCACCACTGATCTGTTGACATTTAACAACACTGGAACTGGGGAAACTTCTCAAGTCTCACCTGGCCCTTGATGGTAAAACCTCTGAAAACTCCTTTCAATTTAGTGGGGCTTCTGGGACTTCCAAACTTGGTCTGCTGGCATCCCACAGGGCTTACACTGAACATTGCCTGGTATGGGTTTGTGTCTTCAGAAGCACCTCTCTTGAGTCACCTGAGTGCACATCAGTTGCCAAAGCTGCTCAGAATTAAAAGAAGAATGGTGACTTCTGATTATTGCAATGTTAGAAACAATCATAAAAACCATGAAGTAAGAACATACATGCAAAATAGATCCCTTCCACAGGTGGACACCATGTCTCTTCCAGGTCATCCCTTCATTACCTTAGCTCTAAGCCAGCAGTCGCAGACCCTGTCTTAGACCAGACCCCTATCTGAGCCTCCATGGCTCTGATGACAATGCCTGACAACAGTCTGGACCTCACTATAGCAGAAGATTTCTTCATCCACCTTCCTTCCAGATGTGTTTAAGGACATTTGTCCCCATTGCAGCTTGGATTAGTGGCAAGTACAGGCAAGAGCATGAAGAAATCATCCTCTCGTCTTGTTTGCATGTGTTGTTCTCGGACATACACATCCCCTGTGTTATGTTCATTTCTTTCCCTGGCAACCATCTTTCTGATTAGAAAAATAATTCGATACTGGATTATCTGATTTCTCCTCTCCCAGATGATATGGCTTTTTGCAAACTAGCAACATTTGTCTTAGAGAAAATACAATCTGTGTAACACTTTTGATTAATTCTGACTCAAGGTGCTGGATTGTGTCCTTGAAGACAAAGCACATACCTTGTTGAATGCCAAAGTTGACAATAATTTTACTTTCCTCTAGCAGTTTGAGAATCCAGGTTGCTCCATGACATCCTTAAGTCATGTCTCTCTTTTTGCCTTATTCTGGAGAGAATTTCTGACTGAAAATTTCTTACATGTGAGGTCACGCTGGAGAGTGATAGGTCTTAAGGAATAATGGGCTGGGGAAGAGTGGATCCTAAACGTAAATGTACTGATGACTGTATTGGTTACCACCAATTATGGCAAAAGAAAGCTAGGTAGGCTGGCATAATTTAGGCTGGTATTTTTTAAGGAGAAAGGCTTAAATAAATCCAGATTTATTGTGTGGATCACCACAGATTTTTTTGAAGTTCAGTACTGCCAAGTACCCTACCACTTTACCTTTGTAACTTTGTTTGAACTTGGAAGTCTCTCCTTTAGGCTGCCTGTGCTTGCAACAAAAAACTAAAGGTTTTCAAGTTGACTTAATTGTTCCCTGAGGGTGAAAATACTGCTTTCTTAACTGGTTTGGCTGAGTCACAAACACTCCATTTTCATTCCCTCTCAGGCTCAGAAGGCTCCCCTAAATCCACACTTTTTTCCATGGACTCTGGCAATGGCACATGTTTTCGCAAGAGTAAGGTACAGATACAGCATTACTTCACACATAATACACCTTATTTACATGGCATCTTTTGATTATTTTATCATTTATCTGCTAGCTACTTTAAATATATAAGTTGTGTAACTTCCACCATATGTTTTGTTGGCTGTGTTGCTACCTGAAACCAACACAGCCTGGAAGCCTGTTTCCAGTGGTGGGGAGAGGGGCAGGGTGAGGAGGGATGATCTCCTTTGCTCATCACAACTCAGACACTGCTAGACTAGGAAAGAAAAGTGGACCTGCTAAATGCTCCCTTAGCTCCTTGCTACTCCCTGTTTGTCCTCAGTGTTGACTGGAAGAGGACTGAATTTCTTTTACTCCAAGAGTAGAAGAGAGGCTCTTTTTCTTCCCACCATTTCTCTACGCTCCTTGTAATTTTTCTTTTCTGGACTCTCCCTCAGGGCAGGGGATGCTGGGCTGAAATTTGTTTAGTATATGACACTTTTCCACCAGCTATTTCTCACCTAGTGCACTGTCATCTCTCAGCTCCTACTGAGACTTGACTCTTCCCCAGAGGGAAGAACTGTAAAAGCTATTTTGAATGTAAATCTCATTCTATGTACATGGAGGGAGAAAAAAATTTAAATCCTTTTGATTTGGGCTAAAAATAGGGTTCACAGCCGCTGTGTTTTTAAAATTGGGTTGCTTTATTTCCTGTGGATGTCTCTGGAGCAAGGACAAATCTACAGTTAAAACCACAATTTTTTATTCATTTTTATAGTATCTATTTCCATATATTTGTGCGTATAAAGCCATTGATTTGCTCCAGCTGATATGAGCTGCTCCTGAGCAGCAGAGCACTGTGGAACCACCTTAGCAGATCATCCATACAGATTTATAGTGGCTCCTCAGAGCATGCTGGAGAATGATTCAGATAATTTAGCAGTATTTTTCCTGTGCTTTAGTGTACCCACATTCAGCTGGGTTTATTCTATGTATTATTTTCTACTTTGTGTCTTAATTTTTATGTTCAGCCAGACCCATAAACCCCTTTTTCCTCTAAAAGTTCAGGAAGGAATTTAGAATCATTTAAAAATGTCACATTGCAAAGCTTGTTCTACTCTTCAACTCTTCTAAATCATCTGTAAGGACATTAAATCAAGTCAAATCTAATGCTGGATCACTTTGTGCCATCCCTGCAAATACAACTTCCAGTGTAAGTATGCAGCCATGCCTGTGAGTTTTTACTGAGACTAATTAATTTTTTTCGTACATATGCAGAACATTACAAAATAGCCAAAACAAAGTCAGCCATACCACTAAACCCAGTAAAGTAGGCGTATCTAGATACCAGAGGATATCTGTGGCAGATAGTGCTCTGAAAGCACCTCCTCCCAAGAGAACCAGCGCCAACGCAGGTTTCGGGCACGTGCATTGCATCTTTGATGCCCTGGGTTTGTACAGACCAAAGGAATCGCAGTGCGAAGGCTGCAGTGTGGAGGATACTGTAGGGACATCTCAAAGGTGGACAAGATTAGCAGTGATCAGGAATGCAGGTCCACACTGAGTTTGACAGAGACTAGAAGTAAAAGACTCATCAAAAATAGAAATCAAAATCATCCCGAGACTTGCAGTCACTGCATCAAGCTGCCTCAAGCCTAAAGCACCCTCAGACCTTATGGAAGGCCAGAAATCGAGCTTCTAAGAGCAGTGGATTGGCAGACTGGAGAGAAGTTGGACAGCAGATCTGCCAAGGCTGCTTCTTGGGCCTGAAAAAATAACATCACTGCAGCCAACAGCAGTGGGGGGGAGAGCACTGGATGCAGGCCTGATTCTGGAGGGAGCTGAGGCAGCAGCTGTTGCAGTGGAGGCTGGGAAGTGCCATTGCCTCAGATGGCCAAGCAGAGAGCAAGCAAAGGGTGATTTTGCCAGCGCCCAGTAGAAGGATACAAGAACCAGGCTCCCAGGAATGTAACGTCCTTAAAGACAAACACTTGGAACTGTTCTTTCCCAGGGATGTCTCAGGCTAGAAAAAGAGGTCTGTCAGCTTTGGTGTTTGGCCACAGTAGGACGTGTGATTAGAAGCAGTTCACAGCTCACATCACCACAGTTAGCCAGTCCAAATTAGGCTTCTCATAGGTGCCAAACCTCAGTGAGGAGGAACTGGCTTTCTACCAGTCATGGCCACTTCTCTGTCTTTCCCTCTAGTCTATCCTTGTTTTCTTCCTTTCCTCCTTTAACTACAAACACTGCTTTTTATGCACCTGCCATCTCCCCCAAACTCCTATCCATCTTCTTTACAAGCCATCCTGCTCTCTCCCTCCACCACATCTTTCTCTGGTACGGTGCTCTCAGGCTCATGAAGCAGCAAGAGTGTTTTGCTCTTCAGCTGTTCATCACAGGCTGTGCCTCAGCACTGTTCAGATCCTGCTCAGGCACTGCCCTCCTGAATGCTGTAAGAAATGAATGCATTGCAAGGACTACTCAAAGCTGTGGAGCCTGGCAGTTGTCTCTTTCATCCACTGCTCACATTCAAATTGTTCAGTGCTATGGAGCACAAGCTCCTGCTCAGGTTGTGGTAAAACACCTCTTTGAGAACTAGCTACCCACATCTCCCCTCTCTGACCAAACACAGCAGCACTAACAATTAAGCAACAGTAATACCGACCCCTTAAACTGCCCCTGCTGGGCACTGAAGTAGGTTAATAGATGGGATCAGAAAGTTAAGGCTCCCCCATTGGAAGGATAAATGAAGATTAAAAATTGTCAATTTGTTAATAATCACACTGATAACATAGTTACATGAATCTTATCTCTTACAAAGTTCACTCATCTCCCTCCACGGGTCAGGCAACTGAATCCTGCGTGCTGTCTTGTAATTAGCCTACAATCACTCAGGAGCTTTGTATACCCCACAGTCAAGAATCTGAGTGATGCTTTTGGGTACTGGCACTCCTAAGTAAAGCTGTACTGCAGATCCTGACTGGTATTTGTCACCCTGAACAAGCTTCCTGCAGCTGGCTAGTTGCCTGTACGTTGGCTCTGTGCTATACCCTCTGAACGCCTACAGAATCATAAACTCATCCCTTACTGTTCCTTTATAAAGCATGACTGTGCACTGGTTTGAACTCACTGGAGCTAAAAAAAAAGAAAGCAAGTACAAACCGTTGGCTTTGTAAGATTTGGTCTCAGAGAAGGCACCTTCGTGGTAGAGCTGATTAGCTTAGACCTCCTGTGCTGAACTGTTAAAAGGCAAAAAGGCACCGTGGTGTAATTCACCACCATAAACAAGAACAATTTCTAACAGTGTGATTTCAATCTAGAGAGACATCTCAAAGGGCTAGGGGACAAGGATGAAATGAAACTTATCTACGTGTGTTGGCAAAAGGTTAAAGAGCTGACATTTCTTTTCTTAGGCACAATTTTTATCTATGAATCTAATCCAACAAAATGACTTGCTGATTCAAGTCAGAGTACCTGTATCTCCCACCATTTGATTTACACACAAAGCTGCCTCAGCTGCAATGTTTTGAGTGAAATGGCAAAGCTGTTCTTCAGGCCCCACATTTGCCATCTCTTGTCCTCCAGTCACTATGTGGTATGGCTTATCTGCTCTGTCATTACACTAGCTGTAACAGGCACCCAAAAGTACCCCAAATATTCCTTACACAGTTCTGCTCTCAAAGGATCCCTTTTCTTTATTTTGCAATGTGTTTCTGCATATGCAGCCCTAGACCTCTCTTTGTCTTCCTCTGAGTATTTGAGTTCTGAGTGATTATTTCAGGTACATTAACTGTATTTTTCACATGTTGAAACTCAACTGTCTCCAAATCTCCATAAATCTCTTCTTTCATGACACTGAAGCTTGTTGTTCCCTTCAATTTGTGGTGGGTTGACCTTGGTTGGACGCAGTGGTTTCTACAGAAGACTGTTATAATAATGAATGCCCCACTCTCCTCCTCCTTTCTCTGAGCTTTTACTGCTGAGCAGATGTCATACGGTATGGAATATTCCTTTGGTCAGTTTGGACCAGCTGTCCTGGCTCTGCCCCCTCCCAAGATCTTGCCCACCCCCAGCCTAGTGGTGCGGCGGGAATGTTGGGGAGACAGCCTCGATGCTGTGGGAGCACAGCTCAGCAGTGGCCGAAACACTGGTGTGTTATCAACACCTTTCTAGCTCCCAGTGCACAGCACTATGAGGGCTGCTGTGGGGAAAATTAACTCCATTTCAGCCAGACCCAATACACAATTTAATTCAGCTGCAAGCATTATTCATGTAGCATTTCACAATGCTAAATATAATGGAGTTATTGAAGATAAAATAGAAGAAGTGGGCAGATAATGACATTTACAGCATAAGGATTGTATGGGGAAGGATTTCCTCATCTTGGGTTACTCATAATTCACAGTTCAAGGCTGCCCTGACAGCATGGGCTTGAATGCATATCTCACATCTCCATACATGGCTCCTTAACAATGAGTTAAAGGAAGTATGTGTAACCCCAATTTAATTAGCATATTATCTGTTTATTTTTTTAATCAGAAGTTCCATTCTAGTACTGAAGAAAATCTGATTTACTGTTCACAATGAATTTTCCTCACCTGAAGACATCTGGCAAATGAATAAATTAAGCTTTGAAAAGAGCCAGCAGCAAATAACAGTAGGTGCATTTTGGCTCACACGCCAGGATTACAAATCACTGGGATGAACATCTTTTTCTAGTTATGTCTCAGCAGGCACTTGGTCAGGGTACTGTCTGAAAGTAGGAGCAAATTGTGCAAATAGAAAATATAAGATGGTGACAACAAAATGTTCAAACTGAAGTTAGATAAATATTGAACTATTTTAATTAAGAGTAAATGGCACAAAACTTAAGCACAACCATAGTGTGTCAGATGAAAGTTCAGCTAGTCTCATGTTCTGTTTCTGACAGCACACGATAGCAGATACCTTAGGAAAGTAAGGACAAACCAGAAACACTATAGTGATATTGAAAAAAAAATCCTGCTGAAAATTTATCCTATTACATTTTGAACAGAAATAAAGGTTTAGTACAACATCCTGTGATGAGGCAGAGCTTACCAACAAGGTGTGTGTTGTGCAATCCCCTCTGGCTCTTTTGACCAATCTCCATTCTTGTGTTTGACACCTGCCAGCGCTTCCATTGGAGAGACAGTGAACATCTCCTTTTACATCACCTCCTGGCTGTTCCGGGTTTTCTAGACCTCCTCAAAAGTGCAGAAATAGTTTCCCCAAATGTGCCATGTTGGTGCAACAGACAATATTTTTCAAAATTTAATCCCATAAAGGTCAGGTTCAGTGTCATACACTGGAGCATCATCAGGGACAACTTAGCCCAAGTTTTCCCAATAACTTGTTTGAACAGAAGGGAAAAAACATCAGCTCTTACTTTTAATCTTTGAAGGGATGCAAAAATCTACCAAACTTTTGCACAAGACTCTCTCTGTCTCTAGTTTCTGCTTTTACCTTTTGCCAGAATAAATAGTTTCTCTCAGGTTTGGCACATAACCTGCTACCCAGGAGAGCCCTACCGTGGAACAGAAAGAAAGCACAAGAACAAAATTAGCAAAGGGTCTTGGTATTGGACAACTTGACAATATTTTCCTTAACTGTAACCTTAGCAAAGCTGAGCACCATATAATGTTAGGCAACTCTCTCCTCTCATATCCACCAGCATGAAATACTTCATGCTTTCTGGATTTACACACTCCTGCTATCCTGCAAATTTGAAACAAAGCAGGCACCTCTACAATTCTGTGACATGAATGCACTTTTCTCCAAAGGAATTGCAATGCTTTAAAACGTAATACACCCAGTTGCACAACTTTCCCTGGAATAAACACCTGCAACTTAGTTTCAAACTCTTCCAAACCATATCATTAAGGATGACAGTTCATAGACCTGGGGCTGTGGTTGACACTGGTTGCAAAAAAAAAAAAAAAAGGGGTGGAGGGTTAGTCACTTCAATTAAAAGAAATGTTACATCACTCCAGTCATCAGCACCGGGGCGTACACCTTTTAATTTGGCAGCTCTTTGATGGTGTAATGCAGACATGTGCCTAGGGACTGTCACCAGTGGGCAGCTCAGTGATGACGACCAGGAAAGCAGGCAGTACTTGGAGGGGCAGGAGGGGAACAGAAGGGCTGTGGGCAGGGGACTAGGGAAGTCAGTTGAATCAACCAGAGGTGACTCTCTGCTGTCATTGCTCACCAGCACCTGGCCAGCCATCACTTCAGCTCTTTCCCCATAATCTGCAAATTTCTCTGCTGCCAGAAGTCAGCAGGTCCAGGAGCTGGAGGTATGTAACCCTGGACTAGTACTGGGAGAATGACCTCTGGGAAGGGAAACAGAGTTGTTCTTCATCTCAGCAGCCCTCCCAAGCTTCCTAGGGGAGTAGAGGAAGAGCAAAGTTAATTTTATCAGATCTCCTGAGCTTCTGTTTGTCTTTCACCATCAGCTGTCTTCAAATCTTTATGGGAATACATGAGTGTGAACTGATGTTGCTGTTGCATTCCAGCCCTATGGCACTAGCCCATAAAATGGGGTCCGGCTGCTTGGCCCATGTGGACTAAACACAGGAAGCTACACACACCATGTTGGCTCCACTGCTTAAACCCAGCAAGACAGTTGTGCAAGACTGTCTGTAAACACAGCAAGGGCTGGAGGGCTCCTGCCCTTCAGCCAAGCTTTTAGCAGACTCTAAATGTGCTTCCTTGTACTGCCTGGTAGGGATCTGGTGGACAGGGTCCCCGAGTGGCTAAAAGGAGCAGTAAATTACCAATTCTTTCCACCTTGTGCCACCCCTAAGTCCTGCCTAGTCACAGGGAAGGTGATCGATCAACAGCACAGAGCACAGCTTCAGTCTCAGTGGACATGTTGTTCCAGCACTTGAGCACAACCAGCTTCGCACACATCTTATCATTAAGCCTCGTCAGTGTGTGGCAAGATGACAACGGGAGTGGGCAAAGGCAGTGAGAGACATCATCTCTAGAGGGGTTAGTGGAGAGAAGCAGGTGTGGGAGGGCAGGGTGGAGGACAAGCGCAGATAAAGCTGGAAAGGAGGCTGAGCAGAAGTATGTAGGTCCTGGAACAGTACTTGATATGCTGTGTGGAGTAACAAGCTGAATTATTTATGACAGCTATCGCTTTTGTGAAACCCCTTATGGTCCTGATTTCCCTTCCAGCCCAGCAAACCTGCAGGTACTGGTTGTGCTGGAGCAGACCACTGCCAGAGCTAGAAGGCATGCCAGGATCTTGTCCAAGTGAACTTGACTTTCAGTAGTGCTCACTTCTTTTTAGTATCATTCTCCTCCATTTTAAGTTCATAAAGTTTACATGTACCACAATGATTCAACTACAAATAGTTTATATTCCAACATAAAAGCATATAGATTCAACCCTAAGTCTGCAGTATTTGCAGACAGCTCTACTCAACTCCGATATTTGAATCCTTTTCAAAAGTGATTTGCCTTCAAGAATACTACAGCACTTTGCTTTAACAAAGCAACAGCTGAACTTGGCTGTCACCTCCAGTTGTATGCTTAAACTGTCTCAGTCTCGAGTCGAATCAGTGACAGTGAGCAGCTACATTAACTGAGAGATATTTTAGAATCCCTGCATCAAGTCATCATTCATGTCTTTTCTTACACTGAGTTACCTCCAGTGTGCCCTCCATAGCTGCTGTGTTCTTCTTTTCATGGCCTGAAGAGTCAAAGAACAAATAAATCAGATCTTCCAAGCTCCCTCCTGAAAACTCACTGGTCATTGTTTTCAGCTCAGCACTGATTCCTCTACTAATATTTGTGCAGAAAAGATTTAAAAGAGGCAGAAGCTTGATATGATGAAAGGATGTAAGTGGTGGGAAACCAAAAGGAAGGTGAATCCTTGAACAGTTTATATGGGTAAAGGGAAGGTAGGAGTAGGAACTGAAACTGGGCAAGGAGGATTGGAAAGAGAGTCAATAGAGAACAAGAAGTATGGTATCGGTTGTAATGAAGGAAGAAAAGGGCCCAGAGAAAATGGGGAACAGCTGAGTGTTCAGACAGCCCATAGAGGCTGTCTTCCAAATCCTCTACATTCCTCTGCTGCAAAGTTAGCAGTGAAACCCACTGTGAAAGTGAATATCTCATCTCACATTTATGCCTCATCCAAACAGAATTGACAATGGGTGTCATTCTAAATCAAAGAAAGCTCATTTAAAAAACCCCCACCAACCAACAAACCACCTGGCAATACCTTATAACAACGATCAGGCTACCAAGTCACACATTCAGATTGCTAGTAAACACCAAATTTAAGTTTCTTTTTTCAACTTTAGATTGACTCTCTTTATCTTCTACACGGGAGATACTTTCATCAAATTCCGACATTAACACACTCACATTCTAATGTGTTTCCTAGGGTTTGGATGGTCTTTGTTTGGTTGGTTTTTTTAATTTTATTTTTATTATTATTTGCACCCTGTCAACAAATTAGTGTCTAAGTTCAGTAAAACCAAAGTAGGTCTTTAAAAGTGTGTTTTCCACAGTCAAATTACTTAAGGTCATCAAACCACTCGCAGAAATGACACCTACTCAGCTCTTGCCGAGATCCTCTGTTGAATTTTACTGAGGTTTGCTCAGGAGCAAGCATCATGACAACACTCCTTGGCTAGGACAAGGAGACACAGCATGTTGGCTTCAGCTGGGAACCGTAGTATCTTACTTCAAGTGTTTCCAAGATCCTTATGAGAATATCTGAGACTTTCACAAGGACCAAACCAAAAGTACTGGTAGTCTGGATCTTGGCTTGCATCCACTTTCTGAATAGCCTTGAGATAGACTAGTATCAACATCCTGGCTAGTAGAAGAAGGTTTACACATTTGAGAGGAAATCCAGTGAGGTAAAGGTGAATGTCTCATGCTGGTGTGTGACATGCTGCAGCCTAGCGTGGAATTGCACAAATCCTGTACGGGTGGGGCTGCAGCGTAGCCCCCCCAAGAATGGGCTCTGTGTTGATCTTTGTCACCCCCTCAGGGAGCCGGAAGGTGAATGCCCGCAGCAGGTTGGCAAAGAAAATAAAGAGCTCGGTCCTCGCTAGATGCTCCCCCAAACACACACGGTGCCCTGCAGAAGGAATTGGGGAAGGAGAGTGAGTATCTGGGATTTTTTTTAGTTTCATAATCACTTTGTTCATTCTTGTCATAAGCAGAGGGGGGGTTTTGTTCAATATTAGGATCAGGAAAGCCACAAAATGAAAACTTCGTGAATTCTTCCTCAGAAAGATCCCATCCAATGTTATAGGTTAGGAGACAGCAAATGAAATCTCAGTGAAAATTCCTGAGGTACCATGATCAAGTCTTTCCTACCCTTGCTTGACCTGGCAGAAAATTATTTTTCTTTTAGAGGAGAATTTGAACTTCAGGGTCATGCACAAAGAATCTGCCAGCTGTTTGCACATGCTTTCTTAGTGAGTTAAAAAGTCAGCAGATCAAAATTACTTAGCAATGGCATTTGCAATTGAACAAAAGCTTGGTCACTTTGCAGGCAAAGCAGGAGGCTTACTGTTAATTTCCAAGCGTTCCTCATTGGAACCAATGACATGAGCAGAACATGTGAATAATACATTCACACTTCCAGATTAGCAGACAAATAAAAAGCCATTTGCATTAAGAAACCATTCCTGGATGGACATCAAAGTGACTAGTCTGCTATACCTACAGTGAAACCAAAACAAAAACAACAGAGCTTTACTGCTAAGTGTGAGCTCTAACTGTGCATTGTTATCGTATCTCCTTCTTTTGCAACTGGAGTTTCAGCTCTGTAAACAAGAACGTAATCCTTTGTTTACCAGGATGAATTCTGCTTTTCTTTCAGCTCCTTCCTTTAAAAGGGATTGCAAGTAACTCTAGTACACACAAGACATATGGCTTCTCAGGAAAAAAAAATACATATAAAGAATACTACAGACAAAACTTGCGGAGTACTGCAGCATGCAATAAGCCTGGGTGGTTCAGGAGTTCAAGTGGGATTCCCACTACAGTGTCCTAAGAACAGTTTGGGGTCTGACAGCACAGAAGCATCACCCTTGGCAGGTACAAGCGAGTACAGTTATTTAAAAGCAGCAAGCAGTGAGATATAAGGTTATCTGAAGAAATACCATAGTCTCACATTTCTGTATTCTTCATGTAATCTGTTGGGTCATTTCAGACTGCCACTGCATTTACCTGCTGAGAATGGTAAGAAGGCTTCTCGAGGCATGAAGTTTCCTTCTTTATCCAGGAAATGGCCTGGGTTGAATTGTCGAGGTGTCTCCCATTGCTCAGGGTCATAGAGAACAGATGCTATATTTGGCATAATGATGGTGCCCTGAAAAGAAGAAACTCTCGATTAAGTTCTATCTACTGTAGACTCTCACCCATCAGTTTCTGCCTGGCAGATAATACTGCTGCTTCTTGCCATTTCTTTGTAATGAGCAGATATGATGAGGCTAGAAGACCGTTTTTCCTAGAAAACTGGAGTTTGTGGTCATTTTATGCGTTGGAACTTATCAGTTCTCAGCCCTGCATCTATGTCAGTGTACTGATACTAACAGCATTAGTAACATTGGTACAACTGCATTGTAACCACTTTTACTATTAGTCTTAAAAGCAATTCTAGCAGGAATCTTCAGGTCCCAGCACTGGAAACTTTTCAAGCTTAAGAGAAAGAGAGAAATGCATCCAGAAATAACTGTAATACTTCATTAACAACAACCTCTGAGCCCTTTTAGCAGAAGTACTTCAGACTTTTTTTTTTTTTACTGGTTGTTCCCAGCAGATCAGTTCGTATGCCTTAGCTACCTGACTGTCAGAAGCACACAGAACAGAGTGAAACCTTCACCACAAAATTAGTTAGGTGGGACCAGTTCCAGATACCAGTAATGGTGCTGCCCTCTCCCATCTCTCTTGCAATAAAAGCAACCTATTCCTGTTTCTTGCTAGTATTTTACAGTGACAACACCTTGTGTCATGCTGCAAAATGCCTTACTGGCTATAAACACTCATCTTAGGCAGTATTTGGGAGCAACTCCTTCACCGTCAGCTGTAGCTGACAGTCTCTCATCTGTTACAGATTCAGGATGGAGTCAGTGGAGCTATCAGCCATCATCTGTCACAAGTCTTCCTCCATCACAGCAGTGCTGGTAGTGCCAAGTTGGGCAGGGATGTCTTAACTAGTACTTTGCAAACCAGTTTCTCTTCTCAGTCCATTCCCAGCCAAGCAGAGCTGGTCTCTGCAGTTGTGCTGTGGATCAGCAGGGCGGGAGCTCAAGGCTTCCATGGCTGGGGTCTTATCAGTTGTCTGAGCATCAACATGCTGAACGAGAAGCTTATTTCCTTCCTGAAGCCACAAATGGTAACCCTTCCCCATGCACCATGTTCCTGGGTTACGGGAAAACCGGTTACAAACCTGGAATAAAAGCTAAATGTCTCTCTGATGAAGAAAGAACAGAGTCTGAAAGTGTGTCCGTACCTTTTTGACAGGGAATCCGAGCAGGATTGTGTCCCTCACACACATTCTGGGCAAGCCGACAAAGACAATGTTGCTGAAGCGTTGGATCTCATGAACCACAGCATTTGTGTACGGCAGTTTTCTCCGATCCTCATAGCAAATTAACTGGGAAGGACCCAAAACAGCATCTATCTCCTTCTGCACTTTCTCTATGAAGAAATAGTCACCATTTCAGATGGGAAAAATGCATAAAATATTTTAACTGGTTTCTTTTCTAACAGCAACAGGAAAATGTACTATTTCAACATAGTACATTGAGTCTATTCCCTGTGATTTTAAATTATTTAATGCCTGAGTTTAACATATGAAAATAAAAGTATACAGGAAAAAAACCTCAACAGTGTGGTCCAGAATAATAAGCAAGGACTATACTGGACTTATTCCAGCTCTGACATTTGTCTTACAGAGTGCTTGGTGGGTGTAGGGCAGGTCATTCAGCTCCAGATTTTGAAGGTATTGCTTAGTTTACTTTATTTCAAAATCTAAATTTCATCTGCAAAATTGACATAAATGCCTTGGATATTAACTCCCAATGCAGGGGGTGAATTGAGCAGAGTTGGTCCAAGTACAGGATCATACTGTATGAACAAACAACACCTGAATCAGCCTGAAAACCTGGATGCAAACATGCACTCAATGACACTGCCTTTTCAGCCTCCTCCTGTGGCTGTGGGAATACAGGTATCACCCTTGCTTTCAGTGCTCAAGCGTAGCAGATGGATGCACCACCAGCCCCAGGAGTACCCAAGTCCTCCTTAAACCCTGGCCATATCCTTTCTCTTCCTGACACAGGTGTGGATGAGGAAACTCAGCCTGCATCTACAGAGACATTAATGGAATTGGTGTTAATTAGATAAGAAACCTCTTTTGCAATATTAACTCAGACAGGGACAGTTTGTGTGTTGTGCCAGCAGTTCTTGCCCGAAAACACCACCTCTATGCATCAGGCAGCCAGAATCCTCCCCTTAAGCTTTTTTTTCTATTTCTACGGTCTTTCCATCCCTTGTGGATGTTCCACATTCAGGTTTTGTTTTCACCTAAGGTTTGTGTGCTGCTTTGTGGACAAACCACAGCAAACATTGCTGGTTATTTAAAGACTAGATGCTAACAGCATCAGCTGGTTACAAGCAGAATACGCTCCACTGAAACCTTGAGTTTCACTGAAACCCTGAGCAATCCATAACGGATGCCCTTTCCCTGGCCTTGTACATGGAGCACTTGGCAAAGAGAGAAAAGAGTCACTGCATTCTTTGAGGAAGTATATGGATTTGCACTGTGCAAATTATCTCACATCTCTCTACCTGTTTCCTGACAGGAAAGATACGGGAAGAGGCAGCCGTCAATACCAGGACCTTGGGCTTTCCTTAGGGCAGCCTGCAGACCTTTATAACCTGCCCAGATCTGTCCAGCTGGTTTGTCCAGTAAGGAATCCAGTGGGTTGTTAGGAGTATTGGTGTGCTCAGCAGGGAGTGTTGTGCCAGAAGAGGAAGAGAGCGTAGGCTGACTGTGTGGCAAACATAGCAAAGCTGTGTTAGCACTCCTCATACCTGGACGGTGTCTGGTGCAGGCAGGACGCATATCAGAGCTCTGATCTCTGTTCCTGCTGCCATCTGCCAGCCTGCCAACTCTCCACACAGAGCACCTCGCTGACTTGTTACTGCAAAGATCTAACTTTTGTCTCTATTGTGAGTGCCTTCAGCTGCCTGGTTTGGCCAGGTCATAGGATGGGCGTCTGCTTTTTAACTCTGCTGCTGTTCTTTGTGTTTTCAGAGAGTGAGAGCCAGGCTCAACTAGTGGCTTTGGTGCCTGCAACTCAGTATATGCAGCCACCATTAATGCTTGTAGTACCCACAGTATTCACAGCAAGAATCCTCACCTTGGATGTCTGGATGCACTACCATATAGAGCAGTCCCCAGTACAACGTTGTGCTTGAGGTCTCTGATCCACCGAGGAAAAGATCATTTATAACATATACCAAATTTTCTTCATCATACTTGGGTTTGACCCCTTCTTTAGACTGTAGATGATGATAAAAAGTTGAAGTTAAAGCATAAAAGTTAGGTTGTCATGTATGCCTCCTGTGTGAGAGTTGTTATTTCCACAGCTGGCATGTGCACAAAGAATATTCAAAAGTACAGTTTTTGGTGAGTACTAAGAAATTAATACTTTCCCAAATGGACATAATAAGTCTGCATTCCTCTTTTTCATGAGGTGGAATATTCTTTCAATAAAAACAAGGTAATTTAATGCCTGTTGACTTAATAATAAAAACTTTAAAGCACACTACAAGTTTTGTAGTTAGCCTAGTGTGTACTTCTAAACAAGTGCCACACAATGTGTTACTCATTAGGGCTTCATGTCTCCATCCTATCAAATGGTGCTAGCAAATACCAAAGGAAAACTTATCTGAATAAAAGGATCTCAACAGAACATCTTAAGAGTAATTTCTTCTCTTAGTTTAGGATAGATGTGAACTGGTGGGAGAGAGGTACCCAAGTTTTTTCTCCTTATAATAAGGGAGTAAAATATTAGAGAAAAATACATTAGGCAAGAACATTTTAAAATAGATAGACTGCAATAACTTGCACCCCTGATACCAGAGAAAGCTGCACCTTTGCCTCTAAAATGCTTTTTTTTTTTTAGTAAATCTTGTCGTACTCATTCAGAAACAGTGCACAACGGGATGTATCAGTTCCTTCCAGACCCCATAAGCCAGCACAGTGGCAACATGGCAGACTGGCCAACCAAAAGCTTATAGCAGGAGGTAGAGGCTACGTAAACTCCATCTACCCTAGGAAGAAGATGCTGCTTTTAGCTGCTGAAAGTATTCCAAAATGACTAAGTCTGAAGCAGAAACTCAGGTGCTTTTAGCAGAGCCACTCTGGCTCATGAGTCACTTCCTGCTACAGAAAATATTAGCCTGGGCAGGGAAGAAGATTAACAGCTTATTATGGTGTTGTTTGCAAAATTGTTTCCTAGGCCCTCCAGTCTGAATACAGGTGCCAAGCCAACTGTGCCCCAAACTGTGGGGAAATCAGCGGTAATGCAGGGAGAACAGGCTTGGGACCCCCAAATGCATCCCATTTAGGACCTACTGATGACAGCATCCATCTGCCAAGAAAGCTGACAGGTGTGATGCATAAAATACCTATTCCAAGGTTGGTCAAATGATCAAGGAGAATGGGATCACTGAGGTGCAACTGATGAAAGGGACTGGGCTGGAGGTGGAAGGACTGTTCTTTTTTTTGATGCTGCAGGAATGATACCAAGTGATTTCAGGATAGCCTTTAAAGGGAATCCTTTAAAGAGCGGAGAATCTCCTCAGGCCAGGACCTAGAGAGGGTTTCCAGTAAAGGGAAGATTCTTCACGAATGGTCCCCTCCACAGGGAGGAACCACACAGTTGTGTGGCACATGGACAGCCAACATTAGGACACACACTGAAACCCAAACAAGCATGTCAGCTATTTCAGGGAAATTATCTGTGCATTTGTATTTAATCCTGTTGTAAAAATGAGGTACCAAAAATAAGGTAAAAGGTGAGGTGGTCTACTAAAGTTATGTAACCTCCAGCATAAACTGTCTCATATTTACTACAGGATTGAAGTATGCACTGGATATTTGTGGAAAGCAGATTATAGCTCATGAGTTCCCACCCTAAAGTACTTTGTGGTAATTAGTTCATGTAACCAAAACATAAAACCAGATGCCTTTCCGGGAGACATGAGTTAGTAAGTCCCAAGCTGCTGTATTCATATTAAGAAGCCTATGAAACATAAGAAACTACGATAGAAAGGGTCAGATGGGATGATTTAATGGTCTGTTTGGCCTTATACTCCATAAATGTGTGATCAGGTACAACAAACACTTACTTTCTCTATCTCAGCCAGGTAAAAATCAATGAAATCCTTTGGTTCATCTGGTATCCCTCTCTCCACATGTCTTCTGACCTCTTTCCTTGCAAAAGAACTCAGGAAATCATAGTTAGATAACGCTGTCTTATGAGGACCAGGGAGATAGCTCATCAGCCGGGGGAAGGTTTCGTACAGCTGTGGGAGTGACATACAAGAGGTAGTGTGAATTATCAGTCAGTAACAAAGCTGCTTTTAGAAACACCAAAAGGCTGAATTGTCCTGTCTGGAAATGTTGATAGTGAAATTAAAAAATTAGCATTGCTTTGAGTAGATTTTTGCCATCATGTGGGAAAACTTCACTAGTAATTCTGACACACCTCTGGGGGTCAAGGCAGTACACTGAATTGTCAACACTCTGCTCAGGCCAGAAAGTTTGTTTGACTAATACAGATCACTAGAAGTCCTTACTCCTGCACCCTTGGAGATCCTATCTCCCACACACTCAAAACATAAGGATATCCTTTCTGGATACTGTGTGGCTACTAAAATTAACAAGTCTGGTGGAATTTGTGGAGCTCACAGAAGGAGAGTGTAGACTGGGTATCACTCTAAAAGCTAATTTAATGTTCCCCAGAGTCCTCATGACTGCTACAGGACCAGTAATTGTTCTGATGGTTAGAAATATTACATCTTCAGTCTGATGAGTATATTTATACAAGCATTTGTCTGCTCAAAGTATTGTCTTCTACCTTAGATAGTTCTCTCTTTGTAGCATCTGCCATTCCACCCTGCTAAGCAAACGGCATTTCTGTCTCCTCTCTCTGTTCTTTCAGACCCAACAAGCAGTCTCTCTGATTTAAAGTGATGGTTTGTAGTTCATCCCATTAACACTTTCTACCTTTGTTTCACTCCAGACTCACAACATGATCCGTCCAAGACCCTAGAAGAGGTCCCACAGTTTATTACGCACCAGAATTTACTTTAACACTTCTCTGGATCTAAAGGGAAAATATTGCTGAAAACATTCTAAGATTCTGTTTGCCTTTTTCATCCTGTTATCTGCTAGTTTACACTGGTCCCTTTCCTCTTAACCTTTGCACTGAAATGCTCTAAACTCATAGCAGATATTAATTTCATTAGTTCCTAATATGTTTCATCATCTAATTTTGTACTATTACGGTTTGTTCCATTCCTATAACTCCAATCCACAGTGCTTACGAGCTCTTGCAGCAGGATATCCTGAACCTCCTCTGTATTGTTAAGATCTCCTGGCTTTGATCATCCACAAATTTCATCTATTTTTCTATTTTTACTACAGTAAAGTTGTATAGTGCTACCCTCATATGACAGATTTGTTGAAGAGGTTTGCTACCACATGAGAATTTTAGTTTGCCTTTTCCTATAAAACTCAAATGCCAATAGAATTTGCTATTGCATCCACAGCCCCCATTACACCCAGCTTGTCCCTCTTTAAGGATCTAAACCCCAAAATCTAATTAATGGGGAAAACTTCAAGTGCACTTCAAGACACTTCAAGTGCAAAGTTGGCCTTTATGGTATGTTGTGGGAGGTACCTACAGAAAAATCTCTGACAGAACTTGAATTGTGAAACTGTCAGAGAAGGTATGTGTTGTTTTTGCAATGTGTGAACTGTGAGATATAATGAAGTAATGAAAAGATTCATAATTAATATTTTATTATTTGTGAGGGAGGAAAAAAGTTGTCAGCATACAATTTTGCAGAGTAGTAAAAAGCAGAACAGTGAATTCAATTATATCCACTTTTGGAGTAGAGAAGTATATAGAGCAGCACTGCAGAGTTCAAATTTATTACAAACTCCAGTCTGAAATTAAGTTTAAAGGTTTCTGTTAACAGTCTCAAAAATGCCAAAAGACTTAAAGCCAGGAGTCAACAGAAAGATGTCCCCTAAACTTGGAAAGAAGCAAGAAAATTCTTAAAAATGGCCTCTAAACCAATGAGTCAGTAATAAGGTCCCTAAGGACATCTCTTAACTCCCAGTGTGCATTTGCCAGTCACTCTGTATTTAGTGAAGACCCATTTTTGTACATGCACTTTCATTTTCTACTTATTTCAGAAAAAAAATAGCATATTATTTACTCACCTGATGAAGAGAGCTGCCTGTAAACTGGAAAAAATTCTTTGTGGCAGTGATCAGTTCATGGAAGGATTTGTCCTCATCAGAGAAGTGATATCCAAAAACCAGAGCACAAATTACATTTGAAATAGAATGGAAAAGAGGGAAAAAAGGATCCACAGGTCTTCCTGCAAACACAGTAACTGGTATTCACTCTCAATGTTTTCTTCAGGTGTTCCTTACACAGATAGGACAAGATGCTATTAGAGATTACGTAAAATATTCTCTTTATCCAGCTGGGGCATGAATGGGGATGGAGACATGGCATTAATGTGTATCATAAAAATAAAACACAGTCTTAGAGCAAAAGACACTGTTAAACTGTTTCCTCATAACTCCAAAACAATTTCATCGCCCTTCTTGTGAAATAATGTACAACTAAGACCCTTTAGAGCATATCTTACCAAATCTGCTGTCCTCAGTTGTGTGGAAGAAGACAAGTCAGAATGTGAGAAGGAAGAAACATCAGTGGAGGTGAACTAAGAGAAGACAGTGACAGACATTTAAAACCGTAAAAAACTACTTAGGAGGAAAGATTGAAAGAACTTGGGAAGGTTTAAGAAGCAGAATAGATGGATATGAACTGCAAAGTATAAAAATTGAAATTCTTACAGTCCCAGCTGTGAGTAGTAGATCATCTGATTTCTGTCTGAGGATTTTTTTTAAGTTATGAGACAGACATCCATCAAAAATAATTTGGATAGAAATTATCCTGTCTTGGACTCTTGGATGAACCTGATAATCCACTGAAGTCATCTCCCACTTCCTACATTCTTTGATTCTCTTGCCAATAGTTGTTTAAGCAGACAGACACCAAACAATCCAGTTTACCCCATGGGACCTCATGTCACCGAAATTAGAGAAATTACTAAGCTCTGCAAAACTCTTTAGTGAGTTATTGTAGGCAGTCTGAGAATGGCTTGGCTGTGCAGTTGAGGGACATCGTATCATTGTATAATCATACCATAAACAAATGAAAAACCCAAGAAGGTGAAATTTCAGAAGATCCCAATTTCAGTAGGTTTATGAACAGCTTTTTAATAAAGAAATTCCCATTTGTGATACTATGCTCTGTTTGCTTGGCAGGTTTGTTACGTTTGGATACACCACTCTGGACCTACCTCGACCATAGAAAGGGGTAAGTAAGTGTGCATAGTGAAGGCATGGATCCAGCACTGCAAAGTGTCTGATTTTGTAGCAGATAGATACCTTTTAGGTTCACAAAGAACTCCACCAGGTGAGAGGCCTCCTCTTGCACTCGATGCTCCAGGCCTTTTTTCCCCATTCCCAGGTTGCGTAGAGTCATTAGACCAAAGCGTCTCTGCTGCTTCCAGGAGCGACCACTTGCCATGAAAATACCTGAGGGTATTCCCTGGCATATTAATATTTGCCATACAAGTAAACAATTAATTTAAAAATAATTATAAAATACATGGAGTGAATCAAGAAGTGCCCTGTGATACAAGTATCTTTAGGTGAAATTATGAGGAACCAGAAATCACAGCCAAACATACCCAAACTATAACTAGACCATGTGTTCTTAATATTGATCGTAGTTAATCTTTAAAAAGAGCAATCTAAGGATTTGCTGACTGCTCCATTTCTTGATATCTTAAAAAAAACAACCAAACAAAAAAAAAAACCCCAAAAACAACTTAAGATGCCTTTTTAGATGCTTTTAGCCATACTCAAGTGGTCGTGCTCAAGATAGGAATAACTGTATGAATTTCTACAGTGTGGTGTACAGGGCCAGGGTATGTTTATGGAGATACAGATCAATTAATATGATGCTTGTAGGTTGTGGTGAAGAAGGTGAAGGGTTAGTGACATTCAGGGCCTGTTTCTTCTCTGGGAGGGAGACCACTCCATTGATGATAAATTGCACCAGTGGTTACCTGAAGAGCCCTGAACTGCTGCTGCAATTGTGATGCTTTACTGAGCTTTAAACAATCTGTGTTTGCTTTGGTGTAGCAAATGCAGGGGAGGAAAAAGCCTGCAAACTGCTCAAATACACTAAGGAGAAGTGGGTTTTCATGTGTCAGAGGCACTCTCACAATTAAAAGGTGTTCACCAAATGTTTCCGAGTGGCTGCAAACACAGCAATGAGACTTCTGAAGGAGGGTGTTACAGTTCTCCTGCTTGTGATGGAAGGTGTTTGGCAACCATAATATATACAGTTACCAAACAAATAAACAAGCTTTGGCTTTATGTAATGTACAGCAAAATCATGTTCAGCAAATTGGATTATCCTGTGAGGAGGGCAAGATCGCTGAGTTCTGAGCTGGGATCACATACATCTTGAACTCAGCAAAAAGGTCACCTAGAAGCAGCCTGATTCGGAGTCTTTCCCAGACTTGGGAACACTCATTACACAAGGCATCGTGGCAAATGGTCAGTTGTTCTCAAGAGCTAATGGAGGACATGGACAGCAGCTGATGGAAAAGCACTCTGGACGGGAGGGTAGAGGGTCTACAAGGTGGAGTAGCTTGCCAACTCAACATTCCTGTGCACTATTTATGGCAGGAAAATCTCACCTTTTCCATTGGCCATTGCTTTGAAGAAAGGAGACACCATTCTCCCAGAAACATCCTCAGGGTGAGTAGTCATGCCATCCTTCACTGCTTGATACCCATTGAGTATGATCACAGGGGCCTTCCCAAACCACAAAGTATATATATTACCATGAGTTTTTGCGATCTGTAAGTGGAAATGGCATCAGAAAAGAACAGATGAAACCCCATACAACTCAAAGAGACACTGCACCTGCTATGCACCTGCCCAATGGCCAGTTTTGTGCTGAGATCATCCCTGTGAATATCATTATAGCCAGAAGTAGAGAGAGCTTGTTGTTTTGCTGACAATGAGGCTTTCAGCTGTCAATTTTATTTATCCAAGGGAAAGTGATTTTGTTTTCAAAGCACAGGCTGCAGCAACACTGCAGGAAAAGAAATAAAACTTTGTATTTTACATTGCATCACATCCATCCCCAACATTTGTACCTCATTAATTGAACAGCCACACTCTGCACCTCACTGGGGCCCTATGCCTCCAAGTTAGCCCTTCCTTTGCAAAAGAAAACCAACCAATTAAACTGGCTCCATCGTGCTCCAGAGGAGCAGAGGAGGTGGAGCCAGAAACTAGGCAACAGCCATTCAGTGCCAGTAGGCTGCACCTGAGTCCAGGGCTTCCTCACAGTACTGAGCACTGACCATTGGAGACAGCAGAGGCCTCCAAACAGGGACAGGTATATGACAGTGTCTAAGGTGCCACTAGAATTACATCTGATTGCTCACACTAGTCACTCACTTCTTGTAATTCTGTAGATGCTGGCTTTCCTCTCCCTGTTACAGCATCACTGCCTGTCTGCATCCACACTGCACTCAAGGATCTGTACATACTGTCTGAAGCATAAATCTGAATCAGAGGTCATCTAATCTGAATTAGAGGTCATCTGCAAACTATTAGAGGAATTACTGCCTGGGTACAGGGAGGGACTGAGCTGGCCTGGGGAGGAACAGCTGTCTCTGAAAACAAGTGGCAAACAAATAGTTTTAAGGAGGTGTTGGAAGATGGGGAGCATATGCCCTTTCTTTATTACAAGCATAAAGGAACATACACATGCACCATATTACCCACTTTGTGATCAAATTAGACAATGCCAGTGTGTCAGAATTTTAAAAGGTAACACATATGGATGTATCAGCAATGGAGAAGTGTATTTTTGATTATTAATATTATCCAACATTAACAACAAGTCAGAAACCCTGTCCCCAAGTTTACTTGATTCTTAAGGACATTAAGTTTCTCATGAAGATGACATATTCCACATAAGAAGGTTGATCTTTATATGTCCATACCTTGTCTATAACTTTCTAAGACTTAAAAACTTCACTTTGCTATTAATATATCAATTTTGTTTAAGCTGTTTAAGACTAATATTAACCAATTAAGAGTATCTTAAAAAAAATACCTCCATCAGAAGATCCCGATGAAACTGAAAGTTCAGGTACACCAAGTTTCCAAGCAATGGGAGAGGAGTTGGTCCAGGAGGGAATTGCTTGCATGCCTTTTGCAGTTTGAAAAACTCAACAATTAACAAAAAAATTATCAGAACTACAAAAGCTTGAGTTATTGTCAGCATTTCAAAGCTTGTCTCTATCAAAAAGAAGGTACCGGAGTGTGGAAGAGTTGATCTTCCTTCTTGTTCTACCAGTTCTCTCTGCAGACTGAGTTCTGTAGAGTCTCGGTTCCTTTCCCTCCTTCTGTCCCTCCCTCTTTATCACTGCCTGCCCNCTGGAATGACACCGGCTGAGAGCTCTTGTTGACCACTGGATGTGAGATGAGTAAAACTCTGTTTCATCCACCTTGGGAACTTTAAGAACATAGTTGTTCATCTCAGAATCCCTGAATTCAGCTTATGCGTGTTACACGTCAGTTACAATAGGTTAGATTTTCCAGGTGCTTTAGTCACAAACATTATTTAACTTATCTTTATAATGTGGCTTTAAATTCAGATTTGCCTGCCAGCACACACAGTTCATACATGCAAAAACAGTAGTAGCTGCAGACTAAGCATGTAATTAGAAGACGAAATTGTTACATGTAATTTCTGAAAAATTCTGAAAATCTTTTTTCTCCAGTAGATGGAAAAAAACCAGTTTCATCAAGTGAGGATTAATGTTATGGAGATACTGCTTTAAAACTCACATTACAATTAAATAGTTAAAAAACCAGAATATTACAATTCATTGTATTTAAAAACTGACTATAAAATTCCAATTGTAATTATTTTAGATTTTTTAATATGTAACCTAACTGAAGGTTTCATTTGCCTTGTTTTATTTTCTACTTTTTTTTTCTTCAGTTTCAGAACCTAGCTATTATTACCAGTTATCAATAAGTTTACAGGACACAAAAAACCTGTCCTCTGATAACGAAGAGATTCACACTTAGTTTGAAACACTGACAGCGGAGATCCTATATTGCATTGCAAAGATAAAGTCTCTTCACTAAAAGTGAGGTACAAGTCTGAACAAGACACTGCCCTGCCCTCCAACACATACATAAATGCAGGATTTTGCAAACCTGGCACCATTAAGAATGAAATGTGACTCAGTGATATCAATCCATCTCCTTCATTTGGCCAACCTTGGCAGCTACTGTAGGTACCTACATGCCTGCATTATAGAGTGAAGACAGCATGGAAAAGTAGGGGTTTATGACCTTATCTGTGCAAAACTAACAAGACATTATGGGCAGCATGCGTAGGAAGAGGGCTGAGGTTGGCTCCATGGCTTTGCTAAAACCAGCACAAGTCAGGTACAACTGTCTACTGCGAGGCTGGAATCAGCAAAATAAAAAAAATCATAAAAAATAGTTTCCTCAACCCAAAATATTGTTCAAAATTCTGAAAAAAATGGAAGAAAATTAGTTTTCTGCAGACAGCTGAAGTCAGAAGATATGCTGGATTACATAAATTTCACTAATAGACTAAATACAATCACATTAATCTCTTATTTGTTTGATCAATATTCCATTTCATACTTGGTGTAGTATCAGTAAACAAATTAACTTCTTCCAGAACATGGATCAGATTTAACTGGAGTCAATTCACCAGTGTCAGCAGCAGGATGAAGTAAAATGAGCCATCCAGCAGCCTATCCTGCCAGGTGTTACCATCACCTTTCCTTTTTCTGTGTTTTCAGCATTTTCCAACTGTCTGAAACCCAGACACATGAACAGTTACTTACACAAGTGCCTAATATCACTGGATACACTGTACTGGAAACAAAACCAGGCTGAGCGACCTTGTGTTGGGACAAATCTGTTCCTGTCTGATGCCTCCTCTTCTGGTCACACCATCAGCAATACTTTCTGGATTTATCTTTTTGGCAGAAAACTCAGCTTTTGTAAAAGATCATAACCCAAGTAACGAGCAGTCCAAAGAAGTGGACTCAGAAGGCAAGAAGAGCAAGTTTTAATGAAAGCTATCAGGAAGCCAAGCTTTCAATAAGATTTTTAGCTAACATAAATGCAAACTGTGAAGTAAGTTTCTGAAAGATTAGTACAACGCTTGCAAAAGAAAAGCTGTGCAGGTAATGTGACAATCAAACAAGCATGGTCCTGATATGCCTGAGCAAGCACATGTTTAATTTCATCTCTGGAACACTGATGCTAAGAATAAACTGTAACACATTTGGTAAGAGGGAATGTCAGGAATTAGGATCTCCAAAGCACAAGAACTGTTCATAGTTGGGAACAAAGTAACAGCCAATTACTTTGAGTGAGGCTTCAAATATATAATATTTGGAAGTGGAAATTGCACAATGCATTGCTATGCTTTTTAACTCCTCACCTACAATTACCTTCAGAATCTTGCAAATTTCATAACCTGGACTGTGCTTAGTAACTGGGAGCATTAAAGCTGGACTTGAGGTGGCACAAAGAATGAGAAGAAAACAATGGATTTTACCTCTATATCCAAAATAAAAGTGAGGAAAGAGAACAGAAATGGTCCTGTTGTCCCCGATCCAAATTACTGCAAGAAATTTTCTTGCAGAGAGTTTGCCAAAGAGAAGAGTAACTTGGCATTCTCTGGGTGAAATTACCAGGAACTGGATGGTTCATCTATGTAAGGAACAGATGGATGAATTCTTCAACACCCAGGAAAAGCCAAAGTACCTGAGATCATGCCCATGATTTCTGCATAACAAGCCTGAGAATGCAAACAAAATCCCCCAAAGGGTTAAGAAAACCACAAGGAAAAAGACGAGTAAAAAAGATGTTGTAGGTTAAATTCTAAACCCTGACAGAAAGCCAGATTTCTGTTTTTACAAAAAAGGCTGAAATCAACATTCTTACCTTAGCATCCTTTTTGCAGGACCATAGGCACTATGCTATTGATGCTAGTGATAAAGTCAGGATGTACAGACCTGGGGTAAAATACAGAAGTCCAAAGCCCACAGATACCATATTTTCATAAATGTTTAAGAGAAACAGACCCAAAAATATGTCAAAAACTGCAAAATGCAATGCTGATATTACCAGCTTGAGCAATTTATCAGCTCAACCTCTATCAGCGATTTCTTCACAGCACTACTAATGACTGCCAAGAGTAAGGAAAAGCATGATGACAGGACACTGATGGCAGAGCATTTTTAAGCTGAGCTAAACAAACGAGCTCCACAAGAGACTCCCACAAAGTCTGATGGAAATTAAGCACCCAAAACTGTGTGTCATAATAGCTTGTCACAAAAAAATACACCAAAGTTAAAATCCAGGAGAGCTGCAATTAAAGAGTGAATGGCTGGGGAAATGTTGACAGCTTGTACTGACCACAGGTAAAAATAATTTTTATTGACGTAGGGATAAGGAAAAGCCAACAGGACAAGGAAAAAGTCGTATTTAGATACCAAAATAATCAAAGAAAATATTATGTACCAAAAGGTATTAATTCCACAGCTTAAAATCGCACAGATGAAAGAAAACAAATCTCTATCATAAAACAGATCANAGTTACATTACTTAATATATTTTTCAGCTACCTAAACCCATTAATTTAAGAAAATCTAAAAGTGTTGGTTATAAGGCCTGCAAATCTCAGGATTGAGAGAACTGGGGAACTCACGAAGCCAGGTCATTGACAAGAGATGGGTCTGCTCAATGCAAACACAGAAATACTGCGTTTCAGTACAGTCAAATGTAAAGCCACACAACACGTAAGGTAGTTTGTCCCAAGGAAGTAGGGACAACTAAGAATGAGATGCAGTCTCCCGGACCTCTGCACTGAGAAGTGCAGAAGTCTTGGCACTAAACCTGCCCCAGCCACATCCAAGCCAAGGACTAACACGTGCTGTATCAAACCTCAGGGAACGAAGGAGCAAAAGAGGATTTGGAGGACACATACCTTGGCATGCCTGAGCAAGGAATCATAAAGCATGTCCAGAGACATCAGGGACAGACAAGCCCTGAAGCAAAAAATATCTGGCAACCTCCAGGACAAAGAGATTGACCTCAGCACAGCCCTGGTATGAGAGGATGGCCCTGAGGATGGTATTCCCCTCCCACTCCAGTCCCAGCAGTCTGAAATGACCTGCTCAATCTGCGTTTGTATTCAGAATAGACTCATTGCAGAGAGTCATTCTCAATGGAAAGCACCACTGCCAGCAACTGACTTGACACAGGTACATCTTTTCAGCACAAAAAATGACAATAATATTTGAGCTAGATCTTGACTGACTTAGGACAGTTATATCCAACTCACGCAGAGGGAACATTGCAGATGAGCATTTCACTCTTGGCATGTTCTTCACTGGGTTGGCTGCAGATAGTAAGCTTGGCAGATATGTGCCCAGAACAACATAGGCAGAAATGTGTCCGTCTGACCCAAAAACCAAAGCACTACAAACCCCACAGCTTCCAGAAAAGCCACATGCAAGAGAAAGCTTGAAGGGAATAAGCACAGGGAGAAGAAACACAACTTTAAAGGGATGCAGGTGTGTGTACCCATGGCTGCAAAAGGAGAAGCAGCTTTTAAAATAGGAGAAGACTTAGAAACAAAGAAAGGCTGAGAAGGTTGCAATAATGTAAAACAGTGAACAAACAAGCTAATGAAGGAAGATCGCAAGACTAAAAGATTGCAAGACCAATATGGCCCCCACCCTGTCTTTGTCTTTAAACAAGGACATCCAGGAGTTTACAGTGTGTATTCCACTAAACCAGCTTTAAAACAAAACCGCCAAAAAACCCACCACACTCAAGCACTGACCTATAACTCCAATGTATTTCATACAATACTAAAAATAAGCAATGGCTTCCCTTCTTCAGTTCCCACTCCATCAAGTATCTCAGGGTGCTTTGTGATTATTAACTACATTTTAGACCTGTCAAGGCAAAGATATCTGTTCCTACACAGGAAGGCAAGAAATTACACAGCAGTACAGGATTATTTATATTTAAAATGTGTAACGGAGCATACTTGCTAATCAAGCAAGTATTAATACCCCCAGATTTACAGGGGAGGAATTTAAATGCAAAACATGAAAGGCAGAATCAGCACAACTCAATAATGTATCCTAATTACTACACTTAACTTGTAGCAATATGCTATCCCAGATTAGTATAAGTGGAGCTATACCAGCCCCACTGCCTGTCTCCACCTTACACTTCTCATTGTAAATCCTTTGCAGTCAGGTGCTTACAACTCCCAGAGTCTTTAATTAGGGTGTGGCAAGCAGAAGTCAAGCAACAAGAGGTAGAAACCAAGGGAAGGCTGAGACAGAAGCAGCCACATGGGCATTAGAGAGGACCAGGGTGACTTGTAACCACGAGAAGATAATACATCCTCTGACCAAACCTGAAATTGTGACTGGGGGTTCAGAGTCTTCAGGGACACCATCATTCATCACAGGCTTTTTCTCAAGCAGCTTGGAGAGGTTGACTTAGCAACCTAAATAAGCCTCCAAAAATACTTTAGAGAAAGATTTAGGTGACATTTCTGTATTTGATTTTATATATCTTCAGGGGGAGAAAAAAAATCAAGCAGTATCACAGGAGCTTAATAACTCTCCATCACACACACTCTCCTAAATCTCCAGCATGGCAGCAGGGACAGCAACCTTCCGAAGTACTGCACTAATTGCATTAAGCTGCTAACAGAGGACATCTGCTTTGCTAAAGTAGCACTGTGACAATTAGCCATGTTCAGAGTGCAGTGGCCAGAATTCTGTTCAAGGAAGTTTTTTCTTCTTGTTTCCAAGGGGAGTGGAATGATGGGGACTTGCACTGTGAGGTGCTAATGTGAAGAGAACAGGGGGACCGAGGGCAACACACTGTGTGTGGCAAGAGATTCCCTTCACAATGGATTTTCCAGCCAGGACTGTGCCCCAACAAGCCCTGTTAATCTGCCCTCTCTCTCAGCATCTGCCTCTGTGCTGGTTCTGTGTTGCTTTTCTGACAGTTCCCTGAGGGAGGGAGGGACACAGCTAATCAATGCCCCTCCACGTTTATCAGAATCTCCTGTGAAAGAAAACCCTCAGACAATGCTTATGGCTTTGCCATTCCACGTCTGCCTTCAGGAAATAACTTCCAGCATCTATGGCAACTCTGCTGGTGTGACTTTCAAGAAAGATGGCAAGCACCCTCAGCAGCTTTCAGCAATCGACAATTACTTATGGATGAAAGGGTAAGTTGGGTGCCAGCCATTGATAGTATATAACAAATTAATATGCAAGACATTAGCAGCCGACGCTGGCAAAGAAAATGCAGTCCTTTAGACAAGTTTCTCAATCGATTGCGCATGAAGTAACAGCAGTACATGGACACATCCCCAA